>JZLH01S0031706.1:7932-27896 GCA_001188425.1 Eucidaris tribuloides
TTCTCACCTGATGTCTGTATGGAAGCATGTGATATTCTCGATCTACCCACTTCACAGACGTGAATGTTTCAAATTCGCCACGACTTTCTGTATACTATCAGGTGTGGTAACCATGGTGATTTCCTCCGAACTGAAACTGCCATTGGTCCCAGTAGAGGAATTCTCTATCTATCTAGAAACCTCCAGTACTAGGGAATGGATGTTGTAGTGCCCTGCTGTCAGTAAGCTGTGATAGAAGGTGCCGTAGTACACGGGCGAAGAGATGTCAAAGGCGCTATTTGTTGGAACTGCAAGAGAAACGGTGACTTTCTCTTCCCGATGAGGAACAACCAGGGGCAAGGCCGGGTGGCTCTGATTTGAGGAGGTGGTCGTGGGCGTGGTGGATCGGTCGGACGGTACCGGAATGTCTGTTGTCAGAGGTCCCCGTTGATGGACAGCTACAACAAACAAAATCAAATACATGCAATTGAATAAAGTCATCTTACTGAAATGTGTAACGCCTAATCAAATGGATGTAACGTTTTGGGGATACTAGTGACTATTTACAGTGATTTAGTCACAAATACGACATTTCAAAGAAGTTATTGTCTTTCAATTTCTCTCTTCCATAATGTGCACAAAGAGCTGAATCAGGTCACAGCACAAATTGAGATACGTCCATGGGGGCAGGAAGACAGTCCCTCTCCCTTGAAAATATTGTGAGGGAGCATATCATTTTGACCCCCCCCCCCCGGCGATACTTTTGACAACCTGAAAAATCATAAAACGTGATGCAAGAATATGTTTTAAAAAAGTTCAAAGGACTACGAAACAATAAAACTTAACAAAAATATTATTAAACATTCGCATATTAACCCCATCGGCAAAATGGATCTACGCCCCTGTACAAATTGGTACTATATTAATTATCCATTTAGAAGCTGACCTGAATAGGAAGATGTATTTTTGTTTCAACTACACAGTCAAGTATGTCATTCCTTAATTGTTCCACCTATGATCTCCCGTACTTAGCCTGCTGCCTAGGTGGATAGGACAAGAACCTGTTTATTCTCGGTGGTCTAGTGATAATGACGCCTGTCCAGTCAGGAGATCGCGGATTCGAATCCCAGCTTGGTGTGATTTTTTTCACAGTTACTGGAAATGCATTTAGTGTTTATCTCACTTCGTGAAAAGGCAAATAAAATACAATTGCATAAGATTATTCTCATGAAGAAGTTTTACACAATATCCTGCTGTTTCATTAACCTTCTGCCATAAGGCTCGTGGATATTAATCACAATCATTGATTCATCTCTAGTAAATATAACATTGCTTATTTACCTTTTTGTATATCTCTACAACATCCAATACGCCATCATCCTTGACTGACAAACCCGCCAAGTGTGGCATCAAAAATGTATGCCACGGTTGGGCTTTCCCGAAGGCCTTTTCACGGGGGGGGGGCTAATAGCACAAGGATATTATGGTGAAGCTGCTGAAATCTGTACTCGACCCGAACTATCAAAGGTATATAGCCATCTCACCAAAAAGTAATTGTGTACATATAGGTGGAAAATATAACAGTTTTCCACTTGCCTTGCCATGTGAAACCCGTCACGCTAATCCTGCATATTTTCTATTCCTGTGAATTACCGAACCTTGGTGAAATGGGTGGGGCCCAGGGCACAGTTCGCCACGCTTTCACACTTGGTGCAATTTTAGTGAAATACCTTGATAGGATATGGAGTCAGATAGTCGGATACCGGTGTCAAGTTTTAATTGTATTGCAATACGACTGCTTATAATTGGCGATAAATGACGTAAACGACTATTCAGTAAATATTATATAAGTTAGTGATTAAACAGAAAATATCCTCCCCCCCCCCCCTTTGCACGAAAAAGACCCTTTTTGCTGTGGAACCGATTCCCGTCCATCGTGATCTTTCGCTTTTGGGAATGGTATACAAATAATGAATGTTTATGAGTTCAATGGTACGAATATTTTCATGAGTTGAATGGACCATTTAACCTTTCAACGAATGAAAATATTTGTACTATTGAACGAATGATACAACATTCATTATTTGTTTTATACAACATTATAAAGTAGATCCTTGTCATTTGATAGGAGGATTGTAAAGTATGAATTATAGCCATATACATAAGCCTATATTCTGATACTCTTTCTGGCGTATTCACAAATTCAGCATGTTTAGTGCATGCTTGTATAGATGTCTCTGCAGTTTCCTTATTTTAATCTAAATTTCACCAAATATTTAAATCCTTATTAAAGCAGTGAGTTATGTTCACCGGTTATGTTTTAACTTTAAACTTGCAACTCACGTACATCACACAGCTAATTAAAGTCGGACAGCGCGCGTACAATACGTGTAGTCACAGCGAACCGTGGAATGGGACAAACATATAACCAAAATGCACGCAAAAATATAACGAACATGCACTCAAAAATATAACCAAAATGCACGCTGCGCTGAATGGAGTATTTGTTCAATATCATGTGACCAACAATCCTCCAATCAAATGGCAAGGATCTACTTGGATGCTGTATAATAGAAGATATGACTTGGCCGTGAACAATTTTTGAGTTGGACTCCCCCACACCCCTCAGTTTTTGATATTTTGCTCGCTGTGTGGCCGTGAGCGGATATTATTTGTGGAATTTGTACGGATTTTTTTTTACTACCCCTTTTGAAATATACTGCGTTCGCCTATATTTTGCTGTGTTACAAATTTTCCAATTATCCGTATTTTAAAATATCACTAGATTTCCATCACCATTCCTGTACTAAAAACGGTTGATTCTCTCCCTTGTTTTCTTGAAATAAAGCAATGCGGATCCATTATACAAGTACATAATGAACTTGGCAAGATACAAAATTACAATTATGTTCTACACTTTTGGGTCATCTACGCGCACCGAAAAACTATACTAAAAAAATACTTGACATTTGTATCTTAGGATTTAATTCTCCTGATTTTGTTACATGTTTCTTTGTAGTATGTTTTCTTACCACACCGCGGTGCACCGTTGCAAAGAATCATCGGTATACAACGATGAATAAAGGCATTACAGGTGCGTTCATAATCGTTAAATGAAACAACCTAATAAAAGAAGAAATTCTTTGCATATATATTGTCACGTTGTTAACATATCTCCAAGTCGACTATCTCACCGGGAATAGTGTGTACGCAAAGGTAGGAAATGACAGCTTTCCTCTTGCCTTGTCATGTGAAAACCACCACACTAACCCTGCTTGTTTCCTATTTCTGTGAATTACACATCCCCTGTGAAATGGCCGGAGCCCTGGGGATTGTTCCGTATGGTTTCACATCAGGTGCAATTTGTGAGATACCTTGAGAGTTTATGGAGTCACAGGGTCGGATACGGGTATCAGATATTTAGTAATTTTTTGACAAATCACCTGAATCAGTTCATCTTCGAACAATAAATTCAATTCACTGCAATTTCGATTCCTCAGCGTGTAATGCAATATGCCTGCTTATAATTGGCTATACTAATGTATCTAACGCAAACCGCGTCTTTTACTTAAGTGTACCTTTCGTTTTGGTAAACATGATTTGTGTGGTTGCTCCGGTCATTTTAGTTTTGAATTCATTTCTATTATGTTTTGAAATGTTTTCGAAGACTATACCTGAAACATTAAAAACACGTAATATGATCAATTAGTAATTGAGAATAAATCCAAAATTAAAGCTACACTTACAATCTTAAAATGTTGGGGCAACATACTGTCCACCAACAGTTGGTTAAAATATATCCAACTCTGGGTAATTTTAAGACGCAATAGCTGGATAATTCTCACCCAAGGCACACAGGGGATACTGGTTGAAAACTACCCAGAATTGGATAAAGTTTCAACCAATTGTTGTGTGGACACTATGTTGCCCAACATTTTTTAAGAGTGTAGCTTAAATTTCTTTACTATTCCGATGCAGCTTTCCTGTTTTCTCTAAATAAATCGATTTGGATCCAGTATGCATAATCAGCATGACAGGTACATGATAACCCAAGTTGAACAAAATCATAATTATGTAACAGGTTTGTTCCACCACTACCTGGCTTACCGGTCATTCTATGTAGTAAAGTGATGGGATCTTTAACTGCCACGACCTTAACACTGGACCTTCAGCTTAACGTTCTATCCGAAGGACGGTGTGTTTTTGTTGCCAAAAGTGTGCGAGTGAATTTAAACTTCGACGACAGTATCAGAGTTCCACACTTTGTGCCATTTATAGCGTAAACATACAAGCGCTCCACTCGGAGATACAGCTATGATAAAATTAAGCTAAGACCCACAATGAATTTGATTCTATTGATTTTGTTACATGTCTTGTAATTTTTTTCACCATTGTAAAACAGTTTTTAGGGTAAAACAAAAATAATACACAAGGATAATAGGCTGAGGCTTGTAATATCTTTTCATAAATAATAATAATAATAATAATAACAAGTCGACCATCTCACCAGGGATAATTGTCTACACAAAAGTAGGAAATACGAGTTTTCCACTTGCCTTGCCATGTGAAACCCGCCACACTAAACATGCATACTTCCTGTTTCCGTGAATTACGCATCCCTGGTAAAATGGCAGAGGTTCTTGCGGGTGGTTCCGCATGGTTTTACACCAGGTACAATTTTGTGAAATAGCCCCTACATTGAAAATATGTGGTCACCGGGTTGGATATACAGGTATCAAATATTATTTGAGGGTTTTGTTTATTTTTCAAATCCCTCACATCAACACATCTTCGATCCATTAATACAACTTACTGCGATTGTCATTCTTCAGTGCGCACTGGAATATGATTGCGGCGATACTAAAAATGACTTAAACCGATCTTAAAGACAAAGGCAAACATTGTGGAGCTTTGAATTGACTGTGATATCTGAGCTACATACTAGTGCTTAAATGGGCAGGTCAAATAAACACCTTAGAATACAAAAATTTGGAATGTTATGCTGCCACTGGCAAGATAAGGAACATTTTCCACTGCGGTGGAGTATAAAATAGCCTAGATCTACACGCAGTAAATCTATGTGAGGAAATGTGCATGGTGTATCCGGTCAACACGAGTATTCGTCGATTATCATTTTTAGACTTTACCAAAGACACATAGAGCATGGAGAATTTATAGCTCACATTTTAAAACTGTTGTCATTGTTAGCCCGTGGCTTTAACACGAGACGTTCAGCTTAACGTCCTATCCAAGGGACGGTGTGTTTTTGTTGCCGAAAAAGTGTGTACGTGAATTCAATTATAAAAAAAAACTAGAGCAATTCGGCTGCGCGCAGCCGATGGGGTATGCCTCCGCACCCCCGTCCAATTCCAAACTTTGAATGTACGGGGCATCGTAACCTTTGACCGTTCAACTCTGAAATTTCATGTATGCCCCATAATACATACTTCACCCAAATTACATCAATATCCAATAAGCTGTTCTCAAGTTATTGTGGTAAAGATATTGAGTATGGGTCCTCATGACCTTTGACCCTTTAGCCCCAAAATATAATCATTTCATTGGTACCTTATAACACTTACATGTACTTCACCCCAGTTACATCAATATCCGATAAGCCGTTCTCATGTTATCGTGGTAAAGACACTAAAGTATGGAGCATGGTGACCTTCGACCTTTGACCTTTCAACCCTAAAATCTGATTGTTTCATTGGTACCTTATAATACATACTTCACCAAAGTAAACATCAAAATCGACCATCCATTCTTAAGTTAACATGGTAATAAAACAATCAGACATCTATCAGGCCCAGTGACCTTTGACTTTTGACATTTGAACTCCGAAATCTAATCAGTTCATTGATGGCTCATAATTTACAGTTCACCCAAGTTACATGAAAATTCAACTGGCCGTTCTCAAGTTATCGCGGTAACGAGCCCAAATCAGACATATTTTAGGTGCGGTGACCTTTGACCTTTGACCTTTCAGCTCCAAAATCTAATCAGTTCATTGGTGCCTCATAATACATACTTCACCCAAGTTACATAACAATCTCACCAGCCGCTCTCAAGTTATCACGGTAACGAGCCCAAATCAGACATATTTAAGGCCCAGTGACCTTTGACCTTTGAACTCCGAAATCTAATCTGTTCATTGGTGGCTCATAATACATACTTCACCCAAGTTACATGAAAATCCAACTGGCCGTTCTCAAGTTATCACAGTAACGAGCCCAAATCAGACTATTTTAGGCCCGATGACCTTTGACCTTTTGACCTTTGAACTACAAAATCTAATCAGTTTATTGGTGCCTTATAATACATACTTCACCCAAGTTACATGAAAATTCAACTGGCCGTTCTCAAGTTACCGCGGTAACGAGCCCAAATCAGACGTATTTTAGGCCCGATGACCTTTGACCTTTGACCTTTCAGCTCCAAAATCTAATCAATTCAATTGGTGCTCATAAACATACTAATCACACCAAAGTTACATGAAAATTCAACTGGCCGTTCTCAAGTTATCACAGTAACGAGCCCAAATCAGACATATTTTAGGCCCGGTGACCTTTGACCTTTGACCTTTCAGCTCCAAAATCTATTCAGTTCATTGATGCCTCATAATACATACTTCACCCAAGTTACATGACAATCCGACTAGCCGCTCTCAAGTTATCGCGGTAACGATCCCAAATCAAACATATTTAAGGCCCGGTAACCTTTGACCTTTGACCTTTCAGCTCCAAAATCTAATCAGTTCATTGGTGGTTCATAGTTCATACTTGGTCCTAGTTACATCAAAATCCGATCGGGGGTTCTCCAGTTATCGCGGTAACGAGATCCGGTAACGGACGGACAGACGGACGGACGCACGGACGGACGGACGCACGGACGGACGGACGCACGGACGGACAACCCGAAAACATAATGCCTCCGGCAACTTCGTTGCGGAGGCATAAAAAAAAACTGGCTCATGGTAGATATTTTTACGAATGACCCATTTAGAAATATAGTGACCACTTAACTGCGTTTCAATGAACATTTCTGTCAGTCAACCATTTCACCAGTTATGGTTGTCTACACGAAAGTAGGAAATATGAGTTTCCACTTGCCTTGCCATGTGAAACCCACCACACTAAACCTGCATATTTCCTATTTCTGTGAAGAACACGTCCTTGGTAAAATGGTGGAGATCCTGCGGGTGGTTCCGCGTGGTTTTACACAGGGTACAATTTTGTGAAATACACTAAAAATATGGAGTCACCGGATTGGATACGGGTATCAAATATTCAGTAATTTTTGACGAATTCCCCGAATCAGTATATACTTCTTCGATCTATAAATACAACTCACCTGTAATAAATACATTTAACATAATCCATCCGTACGCACGCATGTTACTGAGACAAGAATGCAGCTTACGTGTTATTCAGGTGATTGGATAATTATTGGATAATTTTAAAATTAAATTGCAATTTTATTGTAGATGGCTTGAATTTGGCAGTGTTGGTGCTTCATCGTCCAAAAACAAACTGTGCTAGCTACTTTAATTATAATAACAAATATGTTTGGCTGCCCGAAAGATCGAAATTTTCGATGTAATTTTGTTTGCTTTCTTGTTTGTTTGTTTGTTCTTGTTTCTGGTTTTCTTTCTGTATGCGTTGGACCATATCTACGGTTATTATTAATTCAGCAGATTCAGTTAATTTTGATGCATGATAATTTAATACATAAATATTATGCCGGAATTGCGAATCTTCAAATTATCTGTAAAATTTTAAAGAACTTTCAATAGATGAAGTATCCACCATTTAGTTGCTTTTTTTGAAAACAAAAAAGCTGTTTCGGATTTCACTTGTTTTCCCGAATTGGATCCAATATGCATAATAGACGTGACAAGATACCCATTGATGTGACCCTGAAATGAAATTACAATTATGTATTACATTTGCTCCACCACTTCCGCGCTCACCAGACCTTCCCTTTTCGATGTAGTGTGGTGGGATCTTTAAAGTGCCTCCAGCTTAACGTCCTTTTCGTTGGACGGTGTGTTTTGGCTCGCCTAGAAAGTGTGCTAGTTCCACATTTTGTGTTATCTATACAGCGCAAACATACAAGCACTCTCCAAACACGAGGTTACAGTTATGATGAAAATATCACTTGATTTTTAGCCAAGACCCACTATGATTTGATTCTCTAGGTTTTGTTACATTCTTTTTTTGCGTTATTTTCCACCGTTGCATCATAATCATCAGGATGGAAAGATGAATAATCTATATGGGTTATAGGGTTATAGAGCCTTGTAAAATCATTTAATAATAATACTCGGATATATACATTATGAACATTTACATTGAACTGCGTTTCGATTTAACATTTCTGTTAGTCGACCATCTCACCAGTTATGATTATCTAAACAAAAGTAGGAAATATGACAGTTTCCACTTGCCTTGCCATGTGAAACCCGCCACACTAAAACTGTATATTTCCTATTTCTGTGAGTTACCGAACCCTGGTGAAATGGCCGAGATCATGCAATGAAATTAGTTATGAATTAGGTTTGTTCCACCACTACCGGGCTTACCAGCCCTTCTCTTCTCGATGTAGTGTGGTGGGATCTTTAACGTGCCAAGGGTGAATACCTTAGCACCGGACCTCCAGCTTAACGTCCCATCCGAAGGACGGGGTGTTTTTGCTAGCCTAAAAATGTGTGACTTAATTAAAAGTTCGATAATATACAGATAATACAGTATTAAAATTCCACACTTTGTGCTATCTAGAGCGCAACACACAGGCGCTCCCTCAAGAAAGGGCTTACATTAATGTTAAAAATATTTACTACACAGCGATTTTAGGTTAAGATCCACATCGGGTTTGATTCTCTTGATTTTGTTACTCTGTGCTGCTGTTAATCTTTTTTTTTCCGGAGTTGTACACACTCCTCAGCATGGTACGATGAATGATCTAAAGAGAAGATAGAGGCTTGAAAAAATGAATTACTGCAGGAAATCACTGTATTAAAACGGACTATATCTGAGTATGATGCAGGATTCTTCTCGCCAGTCAATAATAACACGTTGGAATATCCCAGCATGTAGGTTGCAGGCTGAACGTTGAAATTGATATTCATTAATACATAAATAAATTAAAATAAGGTGAAGGTTTGAATGGTTTAAGGTAAATTTGGTGTTAATTGACGGCACTGGTAGTGTTCGCATTAGCGTATTTACAATATTAACATCCCCACGCATATATACACAAAATGCACATACACAAAGACACAAAAGTGCAGGACACCAATACTTTAATTTGCAACCACCTCGTCTGTGGGGGATGGTCTGAAATAACACAACTGATGCAATCAAGAGTAGACTACTTAGTATGTTGGTACGTCAAAAGTCATGTATTGCAAAATAAAAGTTCTGCTGAATTTCAAATATACAATGAACCTTCTTCAAACATTGTTAGCATTGTCGCTTCAGTTTATGTGTGAAACTGCGTGAGTATGTAGCTGTAGTTCAGGCTACATAAACATCGTTGAACGAATTGTTTAAATGTGGTGTTAAAATTTGCTGAACTGATATTGGATAATTCAGCTTCACTTAACGTGATTTATGAACTCACGCTATTATCCATATTAATGCTTGCCAAATGTTTGTTAAATTACTCAGTGATCAGGTATTTTTATAAATTTCAAATATCTATTGACCTCTTCCATTTATGTATAGAAATAGATACAAATGTAGTTTTAGAATTTGCTGAACTGATGTTTGATGACTTAACTTCACGTAACGTGATTTATGAACTGACGTTATTCGTTAACAATATTGATGCATGCAATATTTTTTTCATTACTCACTGATCAGATACTTCAATAAATTTCAATATTTATTGAACTCTTCCATCTATGTATAGAAATAAATACATTTATTTACAAATATTAACAAAATATATACAAGTATAAATGTTTGTTTGGATTAAAAAGTGTCCTCTAAATAAAACGTCATCATTGTCGTTTCAATTTGTGAGACTTCAATTTCATTGAAGCAACTAATTACTGGGTGTGGTGTTGACATTTGCTAAACTGATAGTTTATTTTACATAGCATGATTTCAGAACTAAAGTTATACATGTACCAATATTGATGCTTGGCAATTTTTGTCCTTGCCCAGTGATCAGATATTTCAGTAAATTTCAATATTCATTGAACTCTTCCATCTATATACATAGAAATAAATACATTTATGTACAAATATTTACAAAATATATACAAGTATAAATGTTCGTTAATGACATTTCAAACAAGTTGCTCCAAAGTCCGGAGTACGTATTCTACTTCCTGAAGTGGGAGCCGTGCATTCGGGTCGGCCATCATGCAGAGTTTCCCGAGATCGTCGAGTTCGGGGATGTTGAGAGCATTCCCAGTCTTCATGAGGACGCGTCCGAGTTGGAAGACATCACTGCTGATGGTCACGTCGTGATTGTCGATGACCTCGGGGGCGATGTGCTGGTAGACAATTCCGCGGCGATACTCGCGTTGCTCCTGCGGTGAAAAGTTGTAGCACAGCGGACTTGCGAGCGAGGAAGCCAGTCCAAAGTCAATCAACTTGGCATGCCACTCTCCATTTATCTCCTGAAGCAGGATATTGTCACCTTTCAAGTCATTTATCGTATATCCCTTACGATGCATCTCGGACAAACTTTCTGCCATTTCGAGGGCTAGCTGTACAACCTCTTTATCCGTGAAGTCCCGCGTCGCCGAACATAAGGCACCCGATACGGTTAAACTCCGTCCGGTGATAGAGTCCCCAATAAATTCCATTGCAATGGCGGCGGTATCCTCGTTTAGCATGAAAGAGCCGTAGAAAGATGGACACCAGGGCTCAGTGCCTAAAATTCTCTGGATATTGATCTCTTTGTTGATCATCGAGATTGTTCGTCTGCGGCGGACACGACATGGTGGCAGACTGTAAGTCTTTAAGGCCACTGGTTGACCGGTAAGGGCGTGGCGATACAGGAAGACCGTCCCATTTCGCCCTTTACCAAGTTGTGGTGGTGGTCTCGCGGGGTCCCACGGGCGAAGATCCGACTCTGATGATACTAGGTCTGATCCTTGCGGTGGTGACAGACGCGGCATTGCGACGAACGCAGGTCGCTGTATGGCTCTGTTTGATGATGAACCACGTGATGGAGAGCCTGCTGAAGAAGATGAGGCCAACTCGGCCGAGGCTTCATACCCATCACCAGATGCAGAGCTATTGGATGTTGAAGGGCTGCTGGATGGAGAACTCGTGGTGGTGGAAGAGACGGTTGCAGTTGGATTACCAACTGGTACAGATCTATGGAAAACAAAATATACATTATTAAGAAATGGTGTCACTTTTAAACATCAATACTGTTTATCTCATAAGCAAGACTGTTATTAGGAGGTTAAGATATGATGATCATGTTAAATGTGTATTTGAGAGTTATGTAGTCCTCTATATTAAGCAAAATTTTTATTAAATTGTAGCTTAAATTTGATGTCCATATGTATTGTGCATTATAAAACTGAAGTTCCGTCTATACAAAAGGCAAAACTTTTATTAGTTAGCCAAGATTTGATTCCCACGTTAGTTCGTGTAGATCTAGTCCTCATACATTAAAAAGAAAAAAAAATGTTGAACTGTAACTAACTTAACTTGACGTAAGTCTAGCAGTATAAGCACTATACGGAGACTATGGCAATATTATTGAATACTAAAGCACTACATTGTTTGGATTTACTGAAATATTAATAACAATGGGACTTAATCTGATATAAAAGTATTACTCAACCGAGGAGACGTACTAGACGTATGCGTACTATAAAGGTACAACTAAAATCGTATCACTTGACATCGAGTTGCTTACATCTTACATACATGTCCTTGCCATGACAGTGCTGACATACAGCGGGTGTGGAGTGTACCAGACATTTACGCCTACATTCTGTCATTTTAACATGATATAGACTTGATCTTATAAAATGGTTTACATGTCGAAAGGAGTCTAGAATGATTTCACAATACATTGTAACGAATATCGTGTTTCTTATTTAATTAATTTGTTTTTGACATGTGTCAACACAGTTCCATTCATAAGAAGATGTATAGACCCATCCTAATATGTTGCAATGCATCTAACTGTAATATATTTGACTTGCTATTGAGCTTTTAAGGTCAAATATAAAGTACTTACTTTCTGGCTGCAGTAGCGGCATGATTTCTATTGGAGTGTCCACTACCGCTTTCAGAAGAAGATGAAGAATCTGTACTACTAGAGCTGGATTCTGGGGAAGAGGAAATGTAGTCAAAAATTGATTTGACTACCCACGGGGATGGCGTGGGAGGAAGAGTGCTTTCGACGCTACTAGCGCTTTCGTCAAACACATCAATATCACCCATCCACGTGGGCCACGAGCACTCTGTGTTGGGACTATCTTCCTCATCCTGTGGTTTAGGGGAATTCTGTTGTTCTTCATTTGAAGGCATGATTGTGACAGTTGATGTTGTTGGAGGGATGGTACCAGCCTCTTGTGACAGAGGGGCGTCATCATCATAAGATGACACAAAGTCATCAAGAGGTGATACAGAAGGAAGCCTGTCACTGCTGACCTCTGAAATTTCCTGAACCTGTGGTGGAAATGGTTCTTGGGATAAGAAAGATATGTCATTAGACAAAGTGACCGTGGCAGATGGTGATGAAAAAGGGAGCCCGTCACTTCCGTCAGCCTCTCCGCTTTCCTGAAACTGTGATGACAATGGTTCTGGTGGCAAAGCTGACTCGGCGTCTTTATCACAAGATGGCAATTGGACCTGTTGAAAGAAATGCTCTACTGAAAAAGGGAACTCATCATCAGAAGATGCTGGCGTGATATCAGGTGATGGTGGATCGGAGAATTCATTCTGAAGTAAAACTGCCTGTTGATAGAAAGAACGGATCTCTCCTGGAGACAAAGAGATGGTATCATGAGTTAAAGACAATCCACACACCTCTCCAGGTGATAATACCTGGGATGTAAGGGTTTCAAGTGTCATAGGAGAGACGGAAAGAGATGTATCTTTGCCACTCATATCCAGCGATGGTGTTGTAGATAAGTCATCTCTCTCACCCGATGGAATCATTTGAACCCGACGGTACTGCTCCTGGAGAAAAGGTGGAAACTCTCCCGGAGACAAGACGATAAAATCGTCAGATGGACCAGTCAGCGGAATTCTTTCTGTAAAGAGAGATTTGGTTTGGAGAGAGGGGGAAGATCTTAGAGAAGGAAGAGGCACTTCTGTCTGTGTCGCAGTCGATGTCAGTGACCGCTGACTGATGTTCGTAGCCTGTAAATGAAATGAATACAAGTATGGTTAGTAAAATAATTATTGAGCATGTAATATCATCTGTCTAGTTTTTGGCTCTACTTGCACATAGTTAGCACAACTAAATACTCTAAATAAACTGAACACAGCAATCGTTCGGACAATAATAATTATTAAGCCTGTAATTTTCGGCTCTACTTACACATACATGTACTTTGAACCTATGACATTTGTTCGAATGTTGGCAAAGTCAAATACTTTAAATTAAATGAACACAATAATCGTTAGTAGAGTAATAATTATTGAACAGGTACATGTAATATCCTTTTAATTTCTTGCTCTAATTGCACAGACTTTGAACCGATTACATTTGTTTGACAGTTGGCACAGTCAATAGACTCGATCATATTACTTTAAATAAGTAACACAAAATACTCAACTAAATCACAAATATACATTAGCTACATAGAGAAGTAGAGATATACTGATTACTCCAACTCTATGTATCGCCAATTTCCAGAGTTTTACAGAACTCAAAGTCCATCACACATTCACATCCTTTTTGTTTCAATCAATATTGAACAGCGACTGCAATACAAAAAATGAGTTCGAAATATGTTGGCACTGACTGTGAAGAAACATGTAAAACTCGCTTACACGCAGGTCAATACACTTTAATGTCATTTAAACCTCTTTTTTATAAAAGAAAACCAAATCCTTTTGTGTTCCAGACGAATAGTTTTGTTGTACGAATACTGTTATAACAAATTTCCTTGTATCGAAAGGCAATACCTGAAGTGCGTCCTGCAATATTTGAATTTTCTGGCGCTCCTCTCCAAGTTGTCTTTCCATTAGCGCAAATCTCGCCTTCATTGACGACAGTTCATCACTGATGTTCGTGACAACGTTGGTGTCGCGAATATATTCGACACCCGTCAACGCGGCGATGGTCTGTATTCAAAATAAATATATCAACAGTAAACCATGAATCTTTGTTTGAATGATTGAAATCACCAAAAGGAATCAATGAGTGCATTTGCGTCAAACAGAAAATACCTTGCAGTGGAAATCTTACTCTTACTCTTAATCTTACTCTTCAACTTACCAAATTTTCAAATTGCCCAATTACAGAAGCTACAAAATTCAGCCGCACGAATTGTTTCTTTATCAAAGACACACCATGACATTACACCTATCTTCAGTCTTCACTGGTTGCCCGTAAAGGAACGTATAATATTTAAGATCCTTCTTTTGGTTTATCCATACTATCAACGGAACAGCCCCTGATTACAATCTGTCTCTGTTACATCAGTACCAACCTGTACAATCCCTAAGATCCTCCAATTCCGGTCTTTTACAGGTTCCATTATCTAAAAAAATCTTGGGGGATCGAGCGTTTGCTCACGCCGGACCTGTGGAATTCATTTCCACAGGAGCTGAAAGACTCCAACGCTTTGACGTCCTTTACGGGTAACCTAAAAACACATTTGTTTAGTTGTGCATTTTGAAGGCAGACGTTTTTTCGTTTTTCTTTTTTGTGGTGTGCAAATTACATTTGTTAATGTTATGTCGCTTTTTCTGTCTTTCTCTTATTTTGTATAAAGCGCCTTGAGCATTTAAACAAAATGGAAAACGGCGCTATAAAAATTCCATTTATTATTATTATTATTAAATCAAACGGTCGTGAACTTGTGATCAATGAATTGTGAGGTACTATGTGTTTCCACCGAAATGCTATGCAACACTTTTCTTTCAATATCATACATCGGCACTATAGCGTAAACAAAGTAAAATTAATTGTTGACATTCTTTGAAGGCTAGTCCAGGTGTAATCAATATCATCAAAGGGTTTGGTTTACTTTCCGCCGACTTCTCAACATGTATAAAGTATGCAACACGAATTGGGTGGAATAGGACAAATTGAGTATTAAACACGTTCGGTGAAAGCAGGGGGAAGCACAATCTAAAGACATATGAAATTGGATATATGTACGTGTGTAGGAATTAATCTCCAAATATTCTTTTTTCGTCAATTCACTGTCTGGTATTTAACATGATTTACAGTTAACAAACTTACTGTTGTATCGTCGTCGATCTGTTCGTGGACCGTATTCTGACCGTGTGTTGGGATCACAGATGCAGATCGGACACCACGCAGATAAGAAAATTTTGGAAGAACATCAGCCATTCTGGGAAGAAAACACAAAAAATAATTATTTTCCATTACTAGGAATACATCTACCCTCCACAAGTATCGTTATCTTACTACGGCAAGTTTGAGTTTACAAAAGACAAATGAACAAAGTTAACAAAAGCAGATTCAGACAATGATGAAGACAAAAGATTTCATACAATTAAGGTACATGTATCTCGGCACGGAATTCTATCTTTATTGGACATTGAAAGAAGCTTAACTAAAGTGCATTTTAGGGGTAGAATTCTTCCATTCTGTATATGTGTGTGCATGCATGTGTGTGTGTGTGTGTGTGTGTGTGTGTGCGTGCGTGCGCGCGCGCTTAGTCAAAGCGTGTATTAATGCCTTGAAAACAACATGGATTCATTTTTTCGAGAAATTGGTAGAAAAATATTAAAATGATCAATAGTTCTTGCTATAGGAAAGTTCATATCATAATAAACAATTTTTAGTACAGGTTTGTCGTAATACTGATGTTCCCTGATGTCTGGCATAGTTGATATGTCGTTGTGAAAAATTAATGAAAAAAAAAATGTTTGTTTGTTTTTTAACACCTTTACTTGAACATCAGGAGATGGAAAAGGAAATCCCGAAATTTCTACAGAAACTCACTGACATTCGACCTGTGACCTTGGGTTAGATACCGTCCAAAACGTAACGGCGTGGGCGTACATCCAGTCCGATAAGGATGATCGATGCAATTTCCAAATTTGGGGGACACCCCCAAATTAAGGGCCATTTCATGAAAAGGAGGCAGCTAAAACGTACAAAATACCACTATCTGTAGCCTAAACATTAGCAAATAATTTTTATTGTGATTATGTTTCAGACCTTTTTAACGTAATGTGTTTCTCGATCTTTTGCTGTAAAAGCAGTAGATCTACATACCATACCATCAAATTTTACGGTTGGGTTTTCATGGAAGTTTTTTTTATAACCGGTGAGACTGCATGGTGTCCAGTAATGTATTATAAAAAAAGGGGGAAATGTTACTGAAATGTCGCTGAATCAGAGACTGAAAAGACCTTTAAACATAATGAAATATTAATGAAAGCGAGCTTAGCGAGCAAGGCTGAGAAAAAATTATAGTAAGTTGCTCTAAGTAGCTTCAAATAATTTGGGGGAAAAATTAATGAGGAAAGGGAGGGGCATTTCAAGAACCAGTATCAGTAGATCCCTAGTACTAGTAGCGGCAGTTGAATTAGAACGAGACTAAAGTGTGAAAATGGCCATTAACAAATTTACTCAACTTTGTCAATGGCCTTAGTTCAGGCTTACATGCTTAGATCTAAGTGTTAGATCTTAGAAACTATCAGAGGTGTACACTACTCACTAGATGGTGCTGCTCCAGATGTCTCTAAAAAAGTCAATGAGTCAACTGGCCCTGAATTTAGAATTCAGAATTTTACCACCCTAGCTATGTAAAACGAAGTGGTATTTTAAAGGCATTTGTGGAAAGCTTATTGTATGTACCATTATTTTAAAGCAAAACTATTGGAGCTCATAGTTTCAAATTTGGCATTATCAGGCGATTTTGAAGGCATAAATGTAACGATAGTGCATGGTATTGGTGACAATTTTGTACACACAAAAGTTGGGACATTGAACACGAGATTTTCACTCATTTCCTAGGGAATTCCTGTACATTTGTGAATATCTTATTACTATTGTAGATCTAAGTTATATAATAATTGCAATATGGAACTTCATTATTACGACACTTAGATAATTTTTAAGAGAGATAGATCTAGTTAGATCTAGTAATTGTTTTGTGTGAACCTCTCAAAACATGACAATTCAGGAACAAAAATTTAGCCTCTCTTGTACTGAATACAATGACATGATTTAATTTCATTGGGAGGGTCAAGTGCACCCCAAACCCACAATCTGACGCCAGTGGATGATGAATGATTCTGGGATGAATGTTTAATAATGTTGCATATTAACTGTCTACGTTACGTTCGTAAGTGTAACCTTACTTGTTAGCGTTATCGTTAACAGATCTAACACAAGTTAACCTAACGTTATTTCACGTTAGATCTAAATCGTTATTAACAAGTGACTGTCAAAAGTGAAGCATTTATGCTGAAGCCGTAACGGTAAAGACTTCATGAAGATATTTAAAACATAATTTCCAAAGGCAAGCATTGTTGCTTGATTCTTGATAAAGAATGCGTTGTTTCACATGTGTCTCACAATACGCTAGTACTGATTAATATTAAACAGAGAATTATACCTTTGAAGTTTGATATTTATTTATGAGATTTAGATGGGAGACCTTACAATGAGAACGCCTGCCTCCACGCATGCGCACCATGGCTTCGAAGCTGGTGAATGTCGACATACTCGCTGAACGAACAATAAAATGCAGAAGCTTACCACTAAGTTTGATAATAGGGAGGAGATGGAAGGAATGTAAGCTCCCTCTTAAAATACTCATAAAATAAATATCACACTTCAAACAGGTAATTCTCGTTTAATATTAATATTTTTTTCGTATTTACGAGACCACTTACAAGAGAATTTGAAGTATCAAGTAAGTCACATTTCACTTCTATGAACCTCTATTACCCATTTCCAACGGAATAGGCAGTTTCTAGGTGTTAATCATTCCGTTCATGACTGGATTCCACTACATGTACATACAACGGCGATGTTAAAGAACAGCAACATACTATGACGTGTTTGTGATTTCGTGAAATTCATCACATTACGATACTATTTATCACTACTTTGGCGTTACCAACACTGAGCATTAAAGCTTAACTAGTAATGTTAAATTCAGATAGTTTTTCCATCTAACTCTGATGAGATTTGGGTCATTTGTCGCTAAAATGGTTGATCACTACGCTTGACTTATTTTACTTTTTGCTTAAACACGTAAAAAACAGAAGGGATTTTGTCATTAGCCCAATCAGCGTCGGGCCACTTGTATTATGGACAGTGGTAACATTCTACCTCAGATTAGGCAAGGCTGCCGAGGTTGCTGCTAAGTGAAGCCATGACAATGATCTATCAATTCATGCTTGAGCCATGGCCTACAGGTTTTTACAACCACAATAGGTTGTGGCGTTATAACTCTTTTATATAGTTTGCCGAAATTTATCGCAAAGAAAATTCTAGTACTCTTAACATTACCGGACTTGTTTGTTAGATGTAATGTGGCATATATACATAGATATATGGTCGGGGTACGGTGGTATACTTATCAAAAAGCTAGACTGCGCGTGAATATTCTGTTTTCAAATGAGGCTGGATGAATTATAATTCTTGTTTTCACTGCTCATGCCATATAGGCCTATGTAATTACAGATGTCAGGAGAATAAATTCTGAATATTTAAGGCGGCAAACAAACATTAGCAATAATCAACGTTTTTTACGCGGGCAGGCTTTCCGCACTTGCCACAGTTATCTATAGGGATTTTATATTCTACTGCTTTAGGTGGGTGAGTTTACAAATACACCTCATAGCTCAAATGATGAGAGGAAAGTGAATCGCCAAGGCGAATTACATTTGCTCCAGCGATTGTTGAGAATTGGACAACGCAATGCTTGCCTGTATTAATGACAATATAACCAAGTCATAGCACATGAAGATTCAGTCTGCTATTAAATGGAAGGTTCATATCTCCAATCGGAATGCTGTCCTCAACCATCGTATGTACACCTAATATTGTGCATCCAAGACACAGTCAAAATGAAAACTGTACTTTAGTCTGCTTGTTTCAAAGGTTTTCCTGAAAACCTGCAACATAATTTTATATCGAGACAGTAATGCAGTGGATGGGAGTATTTGTTACTGATCGTGAAAGGAGATCAATACTTGGCCTGTTCAACTGACATTGAGTTAAAACAAGGAACTAGGCCTGTGTAGGCCAGACACTGAGAAGCCCTATAGCTCTGTTCCCTTTTGGCTGTGTTTACAAACATCTTGGGATGAAAACAACCCGGAGAAATTGCATAAAATTGGGGCAGCCCAAATCCAGCTTAAAAGTGTTTCTGCATATGGGTCAGGGAACCTTGATACATATCATTCAAGCTGTTCATGCAATCTTGATGCAAACAAATAGTCTCATGCTGCCCAAATGTTTCAATAATTCTGAAATACTTTTAATTCAACATCTACTCTGTTCAATCATTGAACAGAGTATACTCTGTTCATTCATGGTCAGCTCCAGTGTTTAATTTGCCTGGAAGATTGGAGGCTACATGTATAAGCCAGAATATGTTGTGCTTGACACAGTACGTGTATCACTTCCACATACATCACATGTAAATTTGCTTCTTGGGATCTGACTCTTCCCAAAATGTGTAAATAAGTGACAGCGATTGTATAAGTATTCTTGCAAGACTGTGAACATTTCGCCCATATGAGCAACAGCATCCTGCCTAGGATTACTGCACGCAAATTCAACTACTTCAATATAGCCCTACACTGTCTTCTCTTAACTATCTCATTACC
>JZLH01S0031723.1:11363-25184 GCA_001188425.1 Eucidaris tribuloides
GTATGAGGTTACATTCTGGGCGTATTTCGGCATTGTGGTGGTACCCCCAGAATGAAACATTTTAAAACAGTTTAAACCAAAACAGTGGGCGTGCTAAAGTGTTAACCGTTTTTTTATTTTTTACTCCCATAATGATGTGGTATGTCTTTTGTGTGTTGTGTGTCTATTGTATGTTGCGGGCGTGCAGGAGGTACATTGTGGGTGTATGTTTAAGTATGAGGTTACATTGTGGGCGTATTTCGGCATTGTGGGGGTTAAAATCATACACTATGTGTTTTTATACCTATTAAGGAACACCCACACTGCACATACAGGAACACCCCCACAATGTAGCTCTGTGTGTATCTGTGTGTCTGTGTGTCTGTGTGTGTGTGTCTGTGTGTGTGTGTGTGTGTGCGTGTGTGTGTGTGTGTGTGTGTGTCTGTGTCGTGTGTGTGTGTGTGTGTGTGTGTGTGTGTGTGTGTGTGTGTGTGTGTGTGTGTGTGTGTGTGTGTGTGTGTGTGTGTGTGTGTGTGTGTGTGTGTGTGTGTGTGTGTGTGTGTGTGTGTGTGTGTGTGTGTGAACAGTGGAAACAAACTTTCCATATATTGCTGTGGACAATATATTCAAATTCAGGGTACATGTAGAACTCACTCATACCAACTAATTGTCACACAACCAGTCATCTTATAAAGAAACTCAACAAAGGACATGAAATGAACTATACTGCACTTTTTTATACTTTAATTCTTTGTACTTTAATCCATTACAGTGGAAACACATTGATAAATTACAGCACTCACATGGTCACACATCATTCTATTTCTAACATCTAGTTTACATCATCGGAATTTTAGTTACAGTATTTACTGACCATCCCATCTCTGGTTGTGTGTCATGCACCACACCCTCCTCTCTGGGTTTATTTAAATACTCAGGAGGGCTCCCCTTGTTGTGATTTTTAGTGAAACCTACATCAAAAGGAGACAAGTCCATGTACCTGTTACATGTATTACAAGTTTATTAATCTAGTGGCATGATTGGGAGAAAGAAAAAAATGCCTCTAAAACAAAACTGGTTGAAAGATATACAGTACCAGTAGATACACTAGATGGAGATTACCTCCTGGCAGGAAGGATTTGTCTTGAATTTGTTTACTTAAGGAGAATCGAGCATGAACATACCAGCACATTATTTCTCTTGAGCCCAGAGAGAAATTACTCCTAGAGAAAGCTCCACAACAAATTTGTCCGTCACAAGGCATGCTGACAATAATTCTTTTAAAATGAGCAAAGTATTTTGACTACAAAATTTTCACAGTAGAAACTTTGCATAGTTTACATGATTCTAGAATAGTTTGACCCCAAGTTGAGGACTACCCCCAATCACCCAATCATGTCATTTTAATTTTTTTGTGAACAATTCATGCATACACATCACAGTGAACACCTGCAATCTGTTAGCTCATCACAATTAGGGGCCTTACGGTTTCATCATTCCATGATTGATAACTCACAGAAAAGAATGGAATTGGCAAAACTTGGAATATCATGATGGGAATTGCTGTTTAAAAGCTTCATCCCGCTAAATGCATTTTACTACTTATTGTTATCTGAGACTACGGCTGGCCTGAGTAAACAAAAGCGCTGAGCGGTGATTCCCTACCAGATGAGCGACCTTGACAGGGTGTCAGATAATCATTACAGACCTAGACAGTGGTCTCGCGCACAGTGCTAACAAGTGAGAGCGGGGTGCCATTGAAGAGTGAAAATGTTGTTAGATCTCCAATTCTGTGTCATTTTCCTTCGTTCCTTATTGCAAAAGGCGTGCCGAAACTGAAGGTAATCATGAGGATAATGCGGCTTGTTGCAAAAATCCTTTTAAACTTGTGCATTTTATCATAAAGTGCATTTTATCATGAAGGAATGAATACTTTTTCATTTTTTTCACTTTTTAATTAGTTAATCAATAAATTAATTAATATGAATAAATTAATAAATTGATTAATATAAATGAATTAATTAATCAATAAATTAATATAAATAAATTAATTAATTGATCAATTCACTGATTTATTTCATTATGAAGGCAAACAGTCCCAAATCACATTACCTGCGGTGACACCGGCCACCAAAAAATGCGGATTATATCAGCCCTTCCTATCCATTAATCAGGGCTCAACACTAGCACTTGCCCACTTGCCTGTGGCAAGTATATTTTGCTTCTGGGCAAGTGAAAATTTATGCAAATTAATTCTACTTGGCCAAATGTGCAAGTAAAAAATTTAAACTCTAAATTCAAGAGTATTAAAGACTTGTGTTTTTCAATTCAGTGTCAGTTTTGTGTAAATTGCAATTAAGTAGAATTTATAAAAACACTTTTAACAAGGTATTATTCCTAAGTAACACAATCAACAAGCATTTTGTTAACTTGGGCAGGTAAAAAATTTGTTGAGGCAACTAAATGAATGAAAACAAAAAATTAACTTGCCCAATTAGGCAACCAGCTAAAAACTTAGTGTGAAGCCCTGCATTAATTCTTGAATTCAGTGAATTTGCATTTCACAGTGCAATCTAGTGACACACAAGACCGATTGTGTTGGCTCAGTTGGTAGAGCGTCCGCCTCACAACCGGGAGTTGGGGGTTCGAGCCCGTTCAATCTCCGGCCGCGTCACACCAAAAGACGTTAAAAGATGGGAGTTGCTGCTACCCTGTTTGGCGTTCAACGATTTAAGGGATAGAGCAACGTCGATCTGGCGCTGCTCAGTGGCTGCCGGGACCACGATCAATTGGGCAAAATAAATTTTCAGAGGATTTCTTTGTTTGATTTCTATTTCGAATAAAATGTGATTATTATTATTATCAGTTGATTTCTCCTAATGCATGGGATAAAAAACAACATAGTGGACTTGTTTGACTCACCAACAAAGAGTTGGCATATTTCCCACTTCTTGTCATATTTTCTGGACACCGTCCAATATAAAATTGCCTTCTCATGTACAAAGTCAATGGGAAAAATTTATATTTCCCAGACGATTAAGATTCTGACCGGGAAATATGCCAACTCTGCAACAACACATGATATTGTTAGCTAAAAACACCTATGTACCGTATACAAACTTCAAGGCCAATTTTAAGACGGCGTTGAAAATTCATGCTAGAAGTGCAGATTCTCTGTAGTTTGATTCTACTTATTCTTAACCCGTTGCCTCCGAGATTCTGAAAATCCCATAGAGTTAACACAGGGCACATCCGGTTCCCGTAGCCAACGGGTTACCTGTTGCCTCCAAGATTCTGAAAATCCCATAGAGTTAACACAGGGCACATCCAGTTAGTCCTGGAAGTCAAATCAAACTCAGCTTGACAACTCGCTTGACCAGAGCTTATCTTCCGTACACAAATCAAACCGGGTTGGACAACAAATTGTCAAACTACCCGGAAGTAATGTTCTATGATACTTTAATTAGTGGAGTTGGGCGATTGAAGGTTAGATAAGAGTGATATCTGTTGACAATTGGCAACTGTTTTGGAACTTCACAAGATAAGACATGCCTAAACAGCATGAGATAGCCAGCGATTTACACATGTTGCCACCAGTACCAGATTTGGAGGGTTGGAAGCCTGACCAAAGCTTGGAACTACTGAGGCAGAATAACTACTTTGCCTTCATCCAAGACTGGGAAACTTCTGACAGAGCATGTGTGTTTGGGTGGTGTTATCAGGATAGTGTTTGCATGGAAGATTGGAGACCTGTAGAACTTTCATGGTTTTGGAAACCAAGTAAAGTAGTCCATGGTCCATACCATTGGCAAAATGATACTTTCAGTAATTGACACCAGTATAAAGGGTTTTGTGTGAGTTTGATTTAACCTTTTTTTTCATTTAATTGGACAATCATGCGCATGTTAGTTGTTTGCCAGGAAAGCTAGACAGCCTAACATGTGTGATATCACCAGAATCAGAGCATGCATGAACCATCAGACCCTGGGAGTTTTTTTTGTTTGTAAATTTTGTTCATTCTTTTCCGGGTTGCCGATCAAGCCGTCAACTCGGAAGCCAATTAATTAATTAACAAATCAAATTAAACCGGGTTGGTCAGTACCAGGCCCCAGGCCTACATCCAGTTCCAGTAGCCAATGGGTTAAGTATTGTCTTTTTACCACACTCTTCAAATATGAACCTAACCTAACAAGCTAGATATTGCACTACAGCCAAATTGCCAGCTAGCTGAAAACATGGCCAGTCGCACCTAGCCATTAGCAGCATTACAAGTTTGGAATCCACAGAATCAGTGTTGTATCCAAGACCACAGGTGCCGGAACCGAGGCCACCCCCAAAATACAATCTTCACATAGGGTTTGTACATGTGACTCGGACCAAGACCGATACCGAGGCCACCAGAGATTGGCCTCGGATCCAACATTGGCCGTTAGTCCTAATTAGCACCACACAGCACTTCTAAGAACATTGATGTTGTCTTGTAATTCGTCATTCTTCATCAAACGTCTTCAACATCATCATCATCGTCGTTGTCGTCATCGTCGCATCTGATATCGGATTCGTAATACCCCGCCAACTGCTGGAGTTCGTTCAAGCATTCCCTGTACTCCTCTTCCTCCATGCCTTCCTGGAAGTAGCCATGATACTTGTGGATATCAAGACGTTGGGCTTCCTTCACCAGGGAGGAGAGGAGGGGCTGGACGGCCGGAGAGGACTGGAGACACGTCATCATAGGGATACTCTCAACATCTGATTGAGAAAAAAAAATAGAGAGCAAGTGAGAACAATTTTCAATAATGATAACCAAAATCAAGCACTATTCTCTTTTTGGACTCAATGTATAGAAACTAGTGTTGTAGTGAAACAGGTATCCATCAGGTCTCAGCCTGCCAAAGTCAAAACCAGATTGAATTTTTCAGTGTTAAGTACCCGACAAAAAATTTAGTATATGTGACTACACATTGTTAATGAAAAAAAAATTATTGAAAGTTCAGTACAAAATACTGCTAAATAGTGGCCAAAATTCCACTGTTATTCATAATATTTCAACTAAATGCACACTTTCCTTTGCAGGCACAATGTTTAATTCCTTGAATTTTGCTGTTTATCTTGTGATTTTCC
Source organism: Eucidaris tribuloides (assembly GCA_001188425.1). Lineage (NCBI taxonomy): Eukaryota > Metazoa > Echinodermata > Echinoidea > Cidaroida > Cidaridae > Eucidaris > Eucidaris tribuloides. The sequence continues at coordinate 16,464 of JZLH01S0031723.1, forward strand.
ACTCATGTTCCACTGTTCTTCTGTGCCTGCAAGCTGCCACTTTGGAGGAACACAATAGCAATCGATTGCACTATCGGTAACGTAATCGACTGCACAATAGCTATTGCAATCATCCAGAACAACAGTTCGCACTAGCAAGTCTGTCAATTTCTTAGGAGAACAGCAAAGGCGTAGGGGCAAATTGGTGAAAAAGAAAACACACATCGAGAATGGAAGGAGGGAATATTTCAGAAAGGAATAATCATAAGTCTATAAACATATAATGGGATTTTTTGCCATTTTTCTCTGCATTTTGCCACTCATCTTACGGTGATATTTTTTGGACAGCAGTGTAGTCCCATGTATTGAAAATTTTGTTATGATATTATTTCATCTTTTTCTGGGAACGGATATCTGATCCCTGTCCTGTGTTTAATGTCGGATACCCAGTTACCACCATACCCAAGATATTGCAGGTGTAACAGAAACCCACTTAATTCATAACTCCTGACAAAATTTCACCTGTCCTGTGTCAGTGGTTTTGAAAACAATTGTTCGTAGGTAACCAGGGGGCAGTATCACGAAACCGGCCTAAGACCAACATATAGGTTAAAGCTGTGGTTGAACTTAGGCCGAACACTCCACAAAACTGTCTCCAACTCTAACTCCAGCTCTAACTTGATCAACGATAATGTCGGAAACTATCGTTCAACGTAATCTCAATTCTAGACCTTGTTTTTATGGGGAAATGTGATCATTCGACTATTTTCATATTATTTGAATGTTTCATGTGTGCAAAATCTCACAGACTAAGATTTGGTCAAATACACATTATTTTTACTGATTAGCCGCAAAACAAAAGTGATATTTTGATACTCCATGTTTTCCTGCTCAATCAATAAAAATCTACCCCGGATTTCATAGTTTAAACTTCATACTTTTATTTCTTTTTCAAAGAGTGTACATTGCTTTGAAATAGTTGAATCATGTCAGTTTCTCTTTGAACTAACCAATATACAAAAGCAAATAATTGGTTTATTACAAAATGAAGTATATTTGAAGATTAAACTCAATTTAAGATGTACATGTGGAAATTTTGAATTGCGCCTACAATGGAGGATAGGTATCATTATTCATGCGGTATGTGCATGAAGCTGAGGTATTTACAGGTGTATGTTCATTGTAGTCTCGGACATTTGTGAAGCATGCATTCTATAAATATTAATGATCTTCAATAACAATTACATTCATGCTTGACACACGCGCACACTGCAATCTTGTCGGTGAACCGTGGCAGAGAACAATAGCTAGAGACGCTTCACAGACGACCCAGCATTTAGAGCTTGACTTAGAGCTAATGATCCTAACTTGAGTTTTGAGATTCGCACCCAAACCTAAATATGGCCGCTAGAGCTAATGATCCCTGTTACCATAGTAATTGTAGTTGTTCCTGTTTCGTGATCCCAGCCCCAGGCAGAAGATAGACAATGGATCTCACCTTGGCCTTCAGGCCTGTCCAGGTCAGAGAGCAAGCCTTTTGTGTTAACTTTCGAACTGAAAATGTGGGGAAACGGGGCGATGGTGGAACAAGGCTGCCTAACACACCTACCAGAGCTGTGAAAAACAAAGTCGTGAGAAAATGTACTGATAAGTCATTGCATGGAGTTCAGAATTCAATAAGAAAGCAGCCTTTCTTGCACTGTATAAACACAAAATCATAAATTGAGAACTATTTGAACGATATCAAATGCTGATTACGCTATGGTTGCATTGTACCTCATATGACGAATAGGTTTTATAGACTTTTAGCTTAATTGTTATTTAACAGAAAGGTCAAATGTTGGAAAAAGTACATCACGTTAAAGGAATTCACTATTATAGTTACGAGAAATGGATTGGTGAAAAGTGACTCTAAGGCCTGATACTTAAACGGTGGCCCACCAACTTAAAGTACACTATAACATATTAATTAGTTTGCCCAAATGGAAAAATCAAGAATTTCAGATTTAATTTTGGCACAATATTGTACCATCTACAGAGAGTGATAATTGGATTTAATGAAAACTTTGTAAAATCATAAATCTTGGAACAAATCATTGAAAGAAACTCTCACAAATGTGATGAAGAATTTGTCCACATTCACTGCATCCATATTAATGGGGAAACCCCTCATGTAATCACACATTCACACAAACCTGAGAGTTCTTGGATATTTTTCCATGAGATAATTTCTCAACATTTCTTCATCATCATGGCACATGTGTAGTGGATTCAGATTTGGTTGTGGTGGTCTGGAAAAAAAATGATATAAGAAATAGAGCTACTATTACATATTTATCTATAATTCAAACAAAAACTGCATCAAAAACATGTATTGATACTAATACTGAAAATTACACTTTGGTGCAGAATAGAGAAGTTGAAAACACCAGAAAACTTCTTTCTCCATTTTAACGTTACAATTCAAACGTAATATATGACCCGTCACCACGATACCCAGATAAAGTCGCACAACCCAAAGGTTAGGAAAGTGCCAAATATCGTAATTATGATATAAAGTATAAAAGTGAAGTGTCCTCAAAAATAAAAAGTTTGACGACCTTCACATGTTGCAAAAATTAGAAAATATATATTTTCATCCAAGGTATTTTCTTTCTATGTTTACGTTTCATAATATGTGCAATGTTATCATGGTATTGTGGTGACAGGTCACATATGCTTGCCTGGAAACCAAGGCAAAGGGGTACTCAAATGTAAGATTCTATATTATTGACCTGTACTCCTGTTTATCAATAACTGTTTTTTTTCCCTCCATACACGACTAGGTAGTCTGGCTGCCAGACGTAGTGAATGGACCAGTAAAATAAATTTTTCTACTCCATTAGCGTCTGGCAAGAAACGACCTCATCCCAATTCAGAAAAAAAAACTCAAGAGAAAACACCCTCCTCTCAGAAGATTTACGAGTTCTTATCTGCTCTTATCTGCCACAAGTCAAATAGCCTTTCTGGCCTCGCTGGCCAACTTCGAAGACCTCAGAAGATCTCGGTCAGCGAGCTCACTAGGCAAATAAGTGGTGTGCACTGAACCGGACAAGACCAAAGCTACAGCGAGGTGGCTGTAGGAACATATGGTCATCATTAAAATGCCTGTGTGGCGTAGTGTTATGTTTATAATCAGCCAAGCTCTTGGCTTGCAGAGGTAATTAGATTGTTACACTGTTCGCACTTACTGGGGCGGTAAGAATTTGGGAATAGGATACCATAGTGGCAGATAGTGGATTTCCATGAGTCTTTCAGAAATTCAGGCTGAAAAACAATAGACAAGTTAAAAGCCCCAAATACGTTATCGTCCAGACGGCCGCTTCGCGGCCGGCCTCTGCTTTGCAGAGGCGGAGTCTGGAATTCAGACTAACGACTAGGTGGTATCAGAGCATTAACACTCTATCAATATCAAGAGTCCATACTATCAGAAATGTCTTTTTAAGAAGTTTTGTTAGAAATAAAGGCTTATAAAATAACCATTTGTGATTAAAGAGAAGGAAACATTTGTAAGCCCAATTATCCCATTGGAGACTAAGTAAAAGACATCTTGGGCTAGGATCTATGGAGAAAGTGTGTTACACTGAAATCAGTTTTTTTTCCAATGTGTAAAGTGATTGAGGGTGGGGGGGGGGGGCAGAATTGCATCTTTTTTGTATAATAATATGAAACATATCCAATTAAGACACAGGTATTGTTTCCAATATGTAATACTGTCACAAATTTATATCAGACATAAACACATTGACTTAGGATTTCTATGACACACAATCATCTAAATTCTAGAAAAATTTATCAAGAGTCATGTTTCATTAGATTTTTCTCATTTACTATTACTATTTAATATTTATAATTGCTTATTATTGTTTTAGTAAAATTTAACATCTAATACTAGCTAGATTTCTACAGTGAGTTGATGATATTGGGTTGGGGGGGGGGGGGGTTGGCAAGCACAGACTCACAGAATATGGTAAATCAAAAGACATCAAAACGACAATTCCATAATAATTTACACCTTTTCCATCTGTTCTCAGGAACTCCACGCAGTACAATAGATTGCGTGAAAGGGACAACAGTCTCCATCCCTAGGTGTGGTGTGATGGGTTGCCATAGCGATGAATCAAAAGATGCCCCAAGTGTATCTGCCAAGGTGGATGCTGAGTGGAGTGGAAAGGGATGACTTGTGCGCAGACATCCAATCTGACCAAAATAATGATAACCACAGATTTGAAACTGACAAAAAAGTAGTACTTGTTGTGTAATTTCTAAAAAAGGAACTAAACTCATACATCTAATTGTATTCAAAAAATACAAAACAACAAGAGGAAGAATATCGTGAAAGTTTCACTGAATTTGCCTATACTGCTCAAGAGATATTGATGTTTTAAAGTTGGCAACTCTGAAAAATTTCAGAGATTAAAACATGGACAATTCCCCATTGTTTTTACACACAGAGTATCAGATCAATTTCCACTTTAAGATCTCAGTTGAGCAGTTGTCCAGGCCTGTAATGGGGAATTGGGAGCTTAGAACAAAACTAGAGCAGTTCGACTGCATATAGTTGATGGGTATTCCTCCACAGTCCGCACTCCCACCCAACTTGATTTGAATTGAAAATTCTCAAGTTACCATGGTAGCGAGACCAAATCAGATACGTATAAGCCCTTGCGACCTTTGACCTTTGACCTGTGAATTTTTACTAGTTCATCAGTGCCTTGTATGACATGGTTGTCCCAAGTTACATTAAAATCGAATAAAACGTTCATCACAACAATGAGCCCAATTCAGATCAGTATGAGGCCTCGTGACCTTTCAACTCCAAAATCTAAATCAGTTCATTGGTGCCCTATTATACACACTTCACCAAAGTTGCATCTCAATTCCATCAGCCATTCTTAAGTTATCGTGGTAACGAGACCAAATTAGACAATGTATAATGGCTTGCGACCTTTGACCCTTGAACTCCAAAATCTAATCAATTCATTGGTCCCTTACAGTTGATATTTCATCCAAAATACATCAAAATCCAATCAGCTGGTCTTAAGTTATCACAGTAACAAGCCCAAATCAGACATATGTTAGGCCAGATGACCTTTGACCTTTCAACTTGATTTCTTACCGACTTACCTTTCTGCCCCCAGTGGCCAGGGCATCTGTCATCATAGATACTGTCACTGGACCATCCACCGTTCTGAATGGTAAGGTTGCTGTGTCAAAAGTACTGGCTAAGATAGCTGCTGTGTGGTATGGCAAAGTTGGCTGGAAATATACAGATTATGTAGATTATACACGATTATGGCAAATTTGGCAAACTCCCTCAAAATTATGGTCAAGTTAATTTCAAGAAAAATCATAAATCTCCATCACTTTTCGCCCTCAAATTTGGACAGATGATAGATAAATATACAAGTATGGCGTTTTAACCCCTTGAGGATGACGGGCTTGTACAGAAGCCCAGTAAATCTAACAAACAGAGAAAATTTTCTTCATTTTCACTGGCAAAAATGTGTACTTAATGGGATGCAACCATTTGTAGGCACTATAACCTCACTATAAATGAAAGGGTTGACATAGTTTTGGGGCTTCTGTGGAAGCATTTTGTCTCTGAGTGTAAGATGTAGTGGGCTTCTGTACATGCCAGTCATCCTCAAAGGGTTAAAAATCCCCAAATTCCTAAGTCAACTTTTCCAAGCCAACTCAACTATTTCATGCATTTTTGCAAAAAAACTACCATTGCGATTTATCATTTTAAAGACTGTGCCCATTATTTTCACACCCCAAAATGAACTTATCAACCCTTTAAAGGCAGGGCATCACTTTTGCAGGCCTAAAAAATTAACATTGTGTAAATACAATGGCATTTAGAAGAAAATGCTATCTGGGAACCTTTAGCAAAATATAGGAGCTAGAAACGTTAGACTCTGATTTGAATTTTTTTTCTCGTGAGAAAAAAATTCCTACCATAGAACATACACTAAACGGCTATTGTTTTTCTTTCACATTTTTCAAATTAGGTAAATACTGACCCCCAGATTTCACAGAAATGCCCTTCATCAATAGCCTAAGGGCACTGGTTATCTTTTCCTGGTCTGCGGGGATGTTTGCAAATGAGATCCACTGCTAAAATCATTTTTAATGCAAAGATCCACATAAAATCTTGACATTAACTCTCACAATAGCTATGGGTCTGAAAAGCCAGGTTTCAAGAAAATAAGCAATGATAAAATTAAAAAAGATTGCATGAACACAATGTCGCAAAGTGAATTTGAATTTTTACACCCATTAAACAAAACTGACTGCCACACCTCATTCGTGTATCAAATCTTACAAGGTCAAAAACTCACACCAGAGTACAGTTGTCAAGCAATTTTTGCTGTGGTTGGACTCTACCAAATGTATAATTAGTAGGTGAAAGGAACATCCAGTGTCTGAAATCTAGACTTCCATAATTACACATGCAACTTGAGCAACAGTCCAGAGTCAATATCATATATATTTCACAAAAATTTACGATGTATGAATGCTAAATTTTTAACACTGCATTTTTATTTACCTACATAAATCTTCAGCGGGATTAAATCTGAGCAAAATCGGTTTGGTGTGCAAATAAAAAACAAAGTGTTTAAAGTTTGTGTCAGGGATTTGCAAGCCCATTACTTCCCTTCATTATCAGTACTTACAAATGGTGTGTTGGAAGTTTGAGAACCATACGTCATGAATTTGTTGTTTTATGAGAAAAACTAATAATGACATGTTACCAGAATGTTCTTTCCGTGAGTTTAAATTTTGCTCAAATTGTGAATCGCGGTTATGTGCACCGTCGCAAGACCAGCAGAGCACACTGATTGGTTAAACGGCTAAACTCCGCGCAACCTTCGGCTAACGGCTGATCGGACAATTTTGGAACAGCCCGTGCACGTCGACGTCACTGTAAATTTTGAAGTTTAATTGTCCAGATTTTCACCAAAACTACGTTTTCTACCCAAAGGTTTTATGACAGGTGTTTATTTATACTAATCTTCACATTGTGAATGATTTGAGCTGATTTCATTCATTTTAGTGTTTTCTGACGTGCAAATCCCTTACACTATCTTTAAATAAAAAGAATGGAAGCTGAGAGTGGATGTTAACCAGAGCATTGAGATACTATGATTACCTTGTAATTCAGATTAGTGAAGTTGACTGGTGACCCAGTTTGCCTCCATAGTGTAGATGCTAGACTTGCAGGAACAAACAGTGAGCTGTGGTTGGCCACTCTACTAAATGAGAGCACAGAGTTGATGATCCTATAGCTATCGAGTAATGGAGTCTACAAATGAAAAATATATATGTATATAAAGAGAAAATATACAGATCAACTTCATTGCTGTGCAAATAATGAGTATGCTTCTTCTTTCACTAATTTGGTGCCAGAAAACCTTAAGTACAAATATTCTTTATCTTAAAAGTTCAATTTTCGTCGTGATCATGCGGTCGACGGCCGAGATCTCAAGGGGGGCTGCGAGGCCCCCCCCCTCCGGCCATATGATCTCCCAAAATAGCCCGACCGAGTTAGGGTTAAGTTCCTTCAATCATAATTAATTTATCTACTAATGATAGGATAATCCAATACACTTACAGAATCTTCAAAATACGCAGGTGAGACCCCTAGAGCGAAGATTCCTTTGCCATGGAAATCATCAGCCAAGTTCTCAATGATGCCACTGCCAAGGCCCGAGAATCCATCATAGAAATCCAGCAATACATGAAAACCCTAGAGGGAGCAATATTGAACATTAATGAAGCAAACAAGATGTCTTTTTGTAGTAATTACAATCATATATGTGTAAAGCTAAAATGGCAATGGAAACTTGCAAAAATAGCCATGGGGAAAAAAAATGAGTAAGACAAGTATGATGTGGTGGTTTTTTTTTTATAACAATCTATGAAAGAGTGCCTAGTTTGATATATTCCAAAATGTGCCATCATGCCAGGAGGTATACAAAAGCACATACAAAAAGCACCCCCTTACAAAAATAACTTTAACCCTATATTAACTGGGGGGGGGGTCAAATTGATCCCCGCCTCAATGAATTTCGCGACAACTCCGTCGCGAAAATGTTTCTGACCGCGTCACTTGCTGACTTTTTACTTTCAATTCTTGCGCATCTTTTGAGACCATTTTCACGAAAATTGGACATACTTTTACGACGCTGCGCGACTTTTTATACATGCTTGTCAGCCCCAAAATTGCTCAAAAACGTGATTTCGTGTACAAAACCAATGCAAATTGTGTTTTCAGCCAAAAATCATAAATGTATTATTATTTTTACTTTTACTGGTTAAAATAGATTGATTTTATGCTGTTTATGGATGCAAAAGTGTCCCCGACAAATTTCATCGAAAAAACAATAGAAAACAAAATGCTGTAAAAACAAGAAATATATAAGAAACTCACAAAACAATAAAAAAACAGTAAGAAATTAATTGTGATTCAGCAAATTTTTTGGTAGATAATCGTTAAAATTGTCAGAAAGAATATTTTCACCAAAACTTAACATTATAAATGCTATTTTAAGTGAGTTATAGGTGAAAACATAATTTCATACACTTATTTGCATAATTACTTACTTAAAAAATATTAAAAAGTCATTTTTTTCAAAATTTTACTATACAGTCTTGTAGTTTACATTCGGCTCTATGCGCATGCAAATTTTCACGGCC
>JZLH01S0031767.1:0-13240 GCA_001188425.1 Eucidaris tribuloides
TTTTTTAATTTGGGGGCCTTTTCAAAAGTGTAAAGTTTTTTTTTGAGACGCACTGTAGTGCCACACATATAACAACATAACAATAAACAATTAGGATATATATGCAGAGAAATTTGCTCACAATTTCTCACAGTTTGCATGTACGTGCGTATATTTGCAAACAGATTTGCAAATTTGCAATCAGGCACACAAACGTTAATGTAAAAACAGATTGCAATCACGAAAAACAGGTAAAGTGAGTGTATATTAGTATTCAAAGTTCAAGTACGTACTAGGGTTCACCCTGTCACCCTTAGGATGAATAATCTGCAACACACACTTCAAACTACAGTCATACACTTATACAAACACACAATCATAAATATACAGTGTGTCTCAAAAATAATTGTGCAAGTAAACAGCGCCCTCTTTGGTAATGAGAATAACATTTTTGTGACGTGATGCTTACATCACCATCAAAGGCATAGTCTTAGCTTTCAAATGCCGTTTGTTCTGTTCAATTTGCTTGTTTTAATCCTGAGACATGTTCAGTTAACAACGAAAAGGTAAAATCACAAATGTGCCACTTTTACTACAGCCAATATAGCATCAGACCCTCTTCCTGTAAAAGTGACACAATTGCGATTCAGGGTTGGGCGGGAAATATATAAGGTGGGAAATACCAGCGGTAATTACCGGTAAATACCGTCCGGGAAATAAGAGGCCGTCCGGTAAATATGGCAAAAAGTGGGAAATAAGATTAAAAAGTCAATTTTGACAACTTTTTCTTCACTTTGATGAGAAGATATTGCTTGAGAATTGTCTTAATAGCTAAACTGCTCTAAATATTCACTTTTTATTAAATGTAGATCTACCTCTATAAAGATATTTAATGCATTTTGAATATTCACTCCATGTTAATAGCTTGGTTATCAATCAGGACCATGCAAGACATTTGCTCAATGTCAATTATCTGCATTGTTCCTTTTTCTTTTCTTTTGGGACAGTTTTCCCGACTATCATATATACTGGACAAAAAAAGAAACTCTTTTATTAACTTGTAATGTAGTCTATAGTCTGTACACTGGCGAAATGGTACATGTACACGTATAGGATTATGAATAGAACTACCAATTGTAAATATTCATAGTGGACTGATATTTTGATTATGAATTTGTCTGGATGAAAAAAAAACAGTACAAAATTCCAAGATGCTTGGTTGCAATAAGAAGAGTAGAAATGATTGCCATCCTAGACATCAATGCAATTAAATTGTTCAATTAGCAAAATTATAGAGCATACATGTAATGTATTTCAGGGTAGCTCGTCATGTTATCATAAATATGTTAAGGAAATTCTTTGTTAATAAAAAAAACTTTTAAAGTTTTGCACGCCTTGACCTGAAAAAATCCACATGTCATTCCTTCAGACTGCAGATCATTCTCAAGGTTTTAGATTTTTTAAATAATTCAAAGTTGTTCTCAAAAGAGCTGGCTTTGGCATGACACGCAATACCAATAACTGGTCCCAACTGGTCTCATCTAATTTTAATATTAGCTTGGATTGGCCATAGTTAACAGAAATAATGGGGAACTTGTTAATATACAAATAATCGTCACTACTGACAAAGTCGAGTGATGTTTCTATACCTTTGCCGCAAAAAAAAAAAAATACAGCACCTCATACTATACACGTGTTGAAAGGACAACAACATGCGTGCAGATATAAAACTGCCTTTTTATAAGTTAAAAAGATGGCATTCACAAGGGGCAGTCAAACTACCAATGAAAAAATTCATCATAACACATAAGGCCTAATGTAAGAATGCGTTCCAACCATTGAAATTGAATACCATTGACAAATTAATTTTTTCTTACTTTTGCCTCCCCCCCCCCATCCGAAAAATGGATTGACACCCCTGACATTCACCAACTATATTTGTTTATTTTTCCAAGCAGGCTTATTTCATTTCGACATTACTCACACACAGTGATTACTGATTATGCCAGGTTTAAGTTAAAGGGAGGGGGGGAGGAGGGGGGCAAGAACAGGGGGCAATTACAATTCTGCCTATGATTTGGATGGGGCCCAGGGGCTACCTTGGGATTTTGGATTTAATCCCTGCAGAGCCATCAAATTCTTAATTTGAATGTCAAGTTAGCCAATTCTTGAAAGGTTTTAGAAAAATAAATGTTCCAACAAAATCTTGATTAGAGCCACCATCAGGTTGTACAGGGTTCTGGCCCATGATACAAAGGGCAGAACCCCCAGAAGTAGGCCTATTTTACTGCCAAAGAGCAAAAGGCCACCAGAAAGGGTCTGATAGACAGAGGGTCCGATGGACTAATCGCATCCTTTTTGATAATTGGTCTATTGGACCCTCAGTCTATTGGATCCTTTTTGAAAGTTGGTCTACCAGGCCCTTTTTGATGATCGGTCTATCAGACCCTCAGTCTGTCGAACCCTCAGCATTGAACCCTCAGTCTAAAGGACCCGCGGTCTCTCTAACGCTGTTCGATAATCAGTCTCCTCTTGGACCCTTGGTCTATCAGACTGTAACTGCCACTTATGTCCATTACCCAAACCCAAGTAAAGTTTTCCTTGAATATGAATGCTTGAAAGTGAACTTGTCATTTATAATTAAATGCATTTAGTATCCAAACACTGAATGATAGCCTAGTCTGTCTAGCCCTCTGGTCTGGTCCAGTCCAAGGTAGGACTTGGAGGCATCGTGATGAATGAAGAGGGCTCTACTGCAGGCTCATCGGGCAGTGAGCCCGAGCTAGGATAGGCTAACATTAACTAAATCTAGTTTCATAAATACAACAGATAATCAAAAATAACTAATTAACAAACAATAACATTATCTCGTCCAAAAACACCACTGAAAGAACATGTATGTACTAGTAACATCTAGGATTCCAGTACTATCATCCAGCAATGATCCCACCGGTATGGTAGCGTTTTTCGTATTTCCCAGTATTTCCCAGTAAAAAGGCGGTAAATACCGGTATTTCCCGGTATTTCCCACCCGTCCGGGAAATAAGGCAACCGTCCGGGAAATATGCCAACCCTGTTGCGATTCCACCCTTTTGTTGCTTGCAAGATATCTCGAGATCAAAACAAGGTATTTGAACAGAACAAGCAGCATTAGAAAGCCAAAACTTTGCCGTTTATGTTGACGTAAACATGTGTCACAGCAGTATATTCTAACTGTAAAAGAGAGTGCTTTTCACTTGTACAATTTCTTGAGAAGTGCTGCAGCATGTGCAAGTAAAAAGCACCCTCTTTGTCAATTAGAAAATAGTCCTGTGACATGATGCTTACATCAACGTCAAGGGCAAAGTTTTGGCTTTCTAATGCTGTTTGTTCTGTTCAAATACCTTGTTTTGATCTCGAGATATCTTGCAAGCTACAAAAGGGTGGAATCGCAATTGTGTCACTTTTACAGGAAGAGGGTCTGATGCTATATTGGCTGTAGTAAAAGTGGCACATTTGTGATTTTACCTTTTCGTCGTTAACTGAACATGTCTCAGGATTAAAACAAGCAAATTGAACAGAGCAAACGGCATTTGAAAGCTAAGACTATGCCCTTGATGGTGATGTAAGCATCATGTCACAAAAATGTTATTCTCATTACCAAAGAGGGCGCTGTTTACTTGCACAATTATTTTTGAGACACACTGTATATTTATGATTGTGTGTTTGTATAAGTGTATGACTGTAGTTTGAAGTGTGTGTTGCAGATTATTCATCCTAGCTTTTAAATATCATCTGTTATGTTCAATTTGCTTGTTTTAATCTCGAGATATATTGTAAACAACAAAAGGGTGGAATCACAATTGTGTCACTTTTACAAGGGACTGCAGTACAAGTGGCACAATTGTAATTTCACCCTTTCTTATTTAAATAAACATATCTCAAGATTTAAACAAGCAAATTGAACAGAACTAACGTTATTTGAAAGCTAGGACCAAGCTCTTGATGTTGATGTAAGCATTATGTCACAAGAGTATTTTCTAATTGCCAAAGAGGGCAGTTTTCTCTTGCACAATTTATTTTGAGACACACTGTACACACAAATATAATCAGACATACATTTCAATTTGTAAATAGAGAAAGGAAACATATCTATAAACAAACATGCAAAATGTTTCCCAATCTCCAAGTGGATGAACAAACTGTTAAAAGAAATGTCATAAAAGTAAGGTTCAGTGTCAAGACACTGAAATAAGTCAGGAGTTATGCAAGTGGTTAGTTGATGCAACTGCCTGTGAGTTTATTAGTACTTACTGAAAATTCACATATTCTCTCACAGACATAATGAAACACAAGGACACAAGAAGTATACCCACACATATAAACACACACACACACACACACACACACACACACACACACACACACACACACACACACACACACACACACACACACACACACACACACACACACACACACACACACACACACACACACACACACACACACACACACACACACACACACACACACACACACACACACACACACACACACACACACACACACACACACACACACACACACACACACACACACACACACACACGCACACAGTCACACACATACACACACATACACATATTAGGACTATATAAGCCGTGAATGTACAATCCAAATTATAGCATGTGTTATAACTTCTGGCAGTCAGTAATCTATATGCATACAATCCTCTGTGTTAGATAATGTGCACCACCACCGAGCTAGTCGTCAGAAATAAAATATGATTATTAGAGAAAATTAAAATATGATTATTAGAGAGATAAAATGTGATTATTAGTGAATGAATGAATGAAGAAGATGAAGACAGATAAGTAAAGGATGCGAGGATCATGCAACCATCTGACCCTTTGTCGTGCAGCCGACAGTCAATTTTTCACTTTAGGCTTTTAAAAAAGAAGGTTGACGAGCATTAGAACTGTTGCTTGCTTTGTCGCTTGTCTGGGATATTATTTATGATTATGCCTGCCATAATGTAGGTCTCAAATGTACACACATGGGCTGCAGGGTTGGGATATGGGGACAATGATTCATCCATTCCCTAGCTACATACTTGAGCGGCAGCCTCTTGTAGGTGACTGGACATGTTTTTTTTTTTCAAAACCTCCTCAAACCCATAATTTCTGATGTCTAATTTTGTAATCTTTTATCATTTCCCAATGGGATAGGGGAGGGGAAAAAGGAAGTGGCAGCCTGGTAGTAGACTGCTTTGAATGAAGACAGGAAAATCATAGAAATCTTTTAAGAGGAATTTGACAAATAATACAGGAGAAATATGATTTGATAATTTTAGAAATTGACAGCATGGTACAAACAATTTCCTGTTATCCTGATCAAGTTGTCACTCCTCACAAAAACACCTGAATCAAAACCTTGTTATGAAAAGAATTTTGTAAATGAGAAATTCATTCCTCTTATATAAGTTTCATATAATTATATTTAATTACATTTTGAATTTATTTTTAATTTTGGATGTGATTTGGGTGTACTTATTACTACCCTAGTTCTTAAAATTAGCAAAATTGTTAGCATCATGCAAATTTCATATATTTATATGCTACATGTACTCTATATGTTACCATTCCAAGTGTATAACAGTGAACATTACAGTTTGACAATAGATATTATATTTCCAAAATACCAAAATCCTTGCATATTGTTAAACCAATGTGTGTTACTTATAGTTACAACAAATAAACTTTTTGTGAAAACATTGTGAGCAAGTATCTAATATATTTATAGTACATTCTGACAAGTGCACATGCACATACATTCATCCATCTAAATCTAGGCAGGCATATTGTGGTAAAAGTGATTTATGGTGCTTCCAGTTCCAAACTGGACAGCTGCAAAACACAATTTTTTTTTTTCAAAATAGCTGAATGTGGGTTGAATTGATGTGAACATGAAATTATTCAAATTATCAAAACCTTTTTGGATATAGTAGGTTTAAGATTTTGAGTATGTGAATAATATTCACTGAATATCGATAGTGCTGTGACTGCTGTCATCTGTGACAAGCGTTAAAAAGAAAGCAAGGTGCCAAAATGCACGTCAACCTTTTTTTTAACAATCCAGCGTGTTAGAGCGTCTGTTTGTATCAAAAAATTACAATGCAGCGTGTTAAGAGTGTCTATATGTGATTATCAAAAGGAAAACTTACTTTCTGCAATTACATGGAGGTAAAAGATGAACGATGGAGATGGAGGACAAACAACAGCAGCAGGAACATCCGACACAAGACGCAAGATGGCGGTAAAAATACGTAGAAAATAACATTAAAATCACAAAGAAATATTCATGCAGTCACACGGAGAGAAAGTAGGAAAGCAATCAAATAAGTGGTGTACTCTATAAAATGACATCAGACGCCAGGTCATACAATATTCAAACTTCATGCATGACTGGAACGAACAATAATATTTACATGTATTTACTGTCCACAGAAAATTATAGTGGTATACGACAGAGCAATAATATCAAAAGCATATTGTAGGTAATTTGATTGGATATGAAATGTATCATCAGTACAGCTAGTCACCTCATTTTAGGTAGTTGCAACTACATGTATTTATATAACATCAGCACACAGTTTACTCTAGCATTCTGCAATATTTAAATTTGCATTCGTCCATTATCACCACTAAAATTCCAGCAATAAGGCATGTATACTGTTTGACAAAAAACAAAATCTGTTGACATCTGCACTGCAGCACTGGCCAATGTATGCTGTAAAACCTGTTTTTACAACCTTTTAAGAATTTAGACATTGCAGCATGTTTTGTGAACAACTTCGGAATAAAACACAGTCATAAAACAAGCTTTCTCAAGCACTTGATTTGTATGTGAAAGATTTCTTAGATTGATATTTTTATATTATAAAAAACATTTTGGCTTATTGCATGCCTTGATAACTTATCTAATTATTTATTACAACAACACACAGACTCAGATTCAAATTCAAACAGATTCAATTTGGTTTTATATAAAAATAAACATACAAACTGTACACATAACCATCCAAGTATAACATTAACATACATGACAATAGTCCAAGAACTATTAACTGTTTAGTTTACATTTAAATTTGAATTTAAAGCACAGTACACGAGATTACAATAAAATGAAATTGATAATATAAATTGATTCAATGTTTTTGCGGGATCTACTGCCCTGCACTACAGTAGTTTGCTACTTTCCTTCAACTCATGATGCAGTCACTGTTCAACCTCATTTAGATAAAATATTCCAGTGGATCAGTCCATATATCATTCACTGTAAACATTTACTGTCACATACACAACATATTGGTTTCAAGTTCTACATCAAAAGTTTCATCAGTTTGCTCACAGTAATATGGATCATTAACTTGTCACAGATCATTTTCAGACAATAAAACCATCAAATGCTACATAATCTGGTACCCTCATGTCACATACATGTAAGCTTGTAATCTACGTGTAGTGTGAGGATAATGAAGGAATGAATGAATTGTACATGAAGAGCCTAATAATGAGTTAACCCTCCCCACCCTGACCCCATCCTGACCCCCCCCCAAAAAAAAAACAATTAAACACACAATTTAAACAGCAAATTTTGTTAAACTTGAGGATAAAAACTTTTTATTTTGTGTAACTTCTTTTGTAAACAATAAACACAAACCTCATCTCACTCCCACCTCCACCTCAAACACACAAACAATAAATTTTGTTATTACCCAAGAATACATACAGTTGGTGGTGGATACTCTCATGTATCTCACATCATATAAATTTGATGTACGTTATGTACACGAATACGCTACATATTTCAAGTACATATTTTCTCAATTTTGCTTCAAAATGGGGAAATTGCGACAGTTATTTTTACAATTTTATTGCATATATATGCATTGACTCCATACATCAGGAAGTGAAAATTTTCACATTTGTTTGAAATATCGAGTGTATATAATATTTCCTTGTCAATGGACAGGTCAACCCTATGTAATAAAACCCAGTAACCACCGGGCTTCAACACACATACACGTAACTTCATAGGGCCTACAGCCCCATAATCTACATATTACGCAGCAGACTGGTGTATATGCCAGCATATCCTATCAACGAGACCCAGAGAGTATCATATTTTAATGGCAGCAATCATTCTAAGCTTTAATTTACCATTGCAACCACACCTAATTTGCATATGACACCTTGTTACAACTGATACTGCTGTCACACTTAAAGCCACAGGCTAACAATGACCACAGTTTTAAAAAATGTGAGTTACATAATACTCCATGCTCTAAGTGCCTTTGATAAGGTCTAAAAATGAAGCCCTGAAAAAAAATTGTATTTCAAAATGATTTACATAAAGTGCTTTAAAAAATGAAAACCTACGAGCACTCAAGTTGACTGGATTCACTTGCCCATTTCCTCCCATACACTTACTGTGTATAGACCTACATGTAGGCTATTTTATTCTCCACCAGAGTGGAATCCATGCATGTCTTGCCAGTGGCAGCATAACTTTCCAAACTTATGTATTCTAGGGTGATTGTCAATTTCAACACTTCCATGTAGCTCAGGTATTAAAGTTTGATTTTTTTTTTAATTGAAGTTCCACATTGTTAGCCTATTACATTAAAGGCAGTGGATCTCATTTGCAAACATTCCCGCAGACCAGGAAAAGATAATTCATGCCCTTAGAGTATTAATGAAAGGCATGTCTGTGAAAACTGGGGGTCAGTAATTACCTAGAATTTGAATAATGCATTTTCTTCTCGCGAGAAAAAATTCAAATCAGAGTCTAACGGTCACCATAATTCCACTAGGAGTTTCTTGCTCCTATATTTTGCTAATGGTTCCCAGATGGTATTTTCTTCTAAATTTCATTATATTTACACAATGTTAATTTTTAGGCATGCAAAGAGATGCCCTGCCTTTAATACTTATTCAACAGGGACTGACACAAGGAACTGATTGCTAGTTTTAGTACAGGCGATTAATTTTTTTGTTGATATGAAAAAAAAAATTCAATAAGTCACTCTGTACGTGCCACAGCCATGAGCAGGACATGTCTGGACAGACATGTCGCTATTAAATTACGGTACATTTTGAGTAATTTCTCAACAATGGAAGAGTTTCACAGGAGGCAAATTTTCAGGGCATTGATAGATTGTAATACATGTAGGTGTATCTAAAAACATAATTGCAAAGAACTTCATTTTTTACTATTTGGGCAGTTCCAGCGTTACGGACATTACATTCAGACATTTTTGGGCAACTTTGGGGGCTTATTTCTGGAAATCATCATTAACATTCTGAACCTATTTGTTGTAATCTCAAACAAGTCACCCTGAAGTGTTTACAGTTTAAATTTGAATTACTTTCTATTTATCGTTTGGTAGTTATCACACATAATGCTTGCTGTTACGGACATTACATTTTTTGGACATGACTTTTCACCTACCAACGCATTTGTCAAAAATTTTGTGAGCTTAAGCATGAAGTGAAGCCAATTTTCTTCTGAAATAGGTGCTAAGGACCTGTTTAAGTTGTAGGATGACAATCAGGTACAACAGATTCAGAATATCCCATACAGGACCATAAATGTTGCGTTACAGACATTACATTTTTAACGTTACGGACATTACACCTCGGACCACTTTTTTAGGTCCTTATACATGTATTTATGTTTAAAAGCATTTGATAAATAATGTAAAGCTAATATTAGTCATTTTTGGTCCTTTCTTAACTATAAACTACTATAAATCAATTCTGGAGTGCTGTTGAATGTGAAATAATGAGACTCAAAGATTGTGCATTTTTCAAAAAAAGATAAGAAAATTTTGCAAGAAAATGAGTTTTTTGAAGAAAAGAATGTCTGAATATACTTCAAATGTAATTAAATACCACTCAAATTAAAGAGTTTAATGAGTTCTATTGTGTGATACTAAATTAATCACTGTAGCATATATATTTTTGGAATTATTACAGATTTCATGATTTTGAGGTCGGGTAACATTTTTCGCGGAATTGCCCATTTTCTAATACTATACTTGGGCTTTAAGGTGAAAAAAACATTTAAATGTTGATACTGGACACTAATTACAACGGCAATCACTTCCGTCTCCTTATTCTGGCATTGTGCAAAAACATTTGAAGTTCAATACTCTGACTGTTCTACTGGCAAGCAGTTCCATGCACAAAAGCCCACCCTAATTAGTAAGACCTTGTTGAATATCCAAGTTTTAAACTGAAATGGTAAGTGAATTAGAGGTATTTTTAGAAATGTGTTTGTGGTTGAAAACACAACATGCTACTAATAATAGATCATGAGCCCAATTTTCCAATTATAAGTACCTGGGGATTAGCTTTGCTTTCAGTACAATGATAATTTTATTTAGTTAGAGATACTTGTGACTCCTGTTTGCTTGTATTTTTTTTTTTTTGATTTTTTTTTTTTAGTACACTGAGGCTGCAAATCTATTTAAGTTTGTAGCATTTTGCAATGTCGTTGCTTAGATTCATCACATGATACATAACGCTTCTTCAAACTCAGGAGCTAATGAAAACAGGGTATACAACCCCATTAAAGCCCAAGTTTAGTTTTGGGGATTTTTTTTTCCTGCTCTTTCTGATGAGGTATAACTCCGATAAACTTAACACCTGATTAACCCTTTGGATGTTATAATGTAAAATATAGTCGAAAATCTCGGGGTTCCACCCTAGATTTTTCATTAATTAATTTTTAAAAAATGAAAGATATTCAGAATTTGTTATTGGTGTGATATGACCTTTGGACATAAAGCTTTCAAATAAAAAAAAAATCCCCAAAACTAAACTTGGGCTATAACCCATTGAGGACTAGACATGAGATATCTCATCTCGAGGTCTATGGGAAATGCACGTTAAAGCAGAATCAAACCGTCTTCAATGGGTTGAAGGACATGACAGAATTTATTCATCTGTTGTAGTTCATAAATTAGAGTAATTAGAGTAGGCCTATAGGTTTGACTGATCTAAAAAAAAATTTCTAGCTATCTTTTTTGTTTAAGGACAGCATTGTCACAGCATCATACATATTTAAATTTAATTTTCAGTATGTATCATGAAAATTAGAGGCAATGTTCACCCTGACATCAAGTTGGTTTTAATAAAAGCAGAACACTGAGAGAAACATATTAATGAAAGTTTGGCGAAAATCCACCAAAGAATAAGAGAGTTATGAGGTTTCAAAGTTTTAAATTTGAGACTTCACATGCAAGCAGCTCCCCATATGTTATGTGATATAAATTCCATAAAAGTGCAGTTTTCTCAGAAAATTGAAAATGATTTTACATGTGCATTCAATATATTATCAGAAACATTATTTCATACATGCTTCCATGAAAACCCCCCATTCCATATCGTGAAACATTAAAAAAAAAATGGCAATTTATGGAATTTATATTACAAGACATATGGGGAGCTGCTCGCATGTGACGTCACAAATTTAAAACTTTGAAACATTATAACTCTGTTATTCTTTGGTGGATTTTTGCCAAACTTTCATAAATATGTTTCTTTCATTGTTCTGCATCGTTTAAAACCAACTTGATGTCAGGGTGAACCTTGCATTTAAATGTATAACTTATGTTAAATGTTTAATAGATTTGTGAGTAAATATCAAGTGCTGTGTACATTACTTCTGACAAAAGGAGGGTTGAAGTTTGGATGGGAATAGGGTGAGGCAGCACAGCTGAGGTTACAA
The DNA here is from genome assembly GCA_001188425.1 of Eucidaris tribuloides. Classification (NCBI taxonomy): domain Eukaryota; kingdom Metazoa; phylum Echinodermata; class Echinoidea; order Cidaroida; family Cidaridae; genus Eucidaris; species Eucidaris tribuloides. Next base: position 11,758 of record JZLH01S0031767.1, read on the forward strand.
CATTCTTTTGATTTCTTTTTTTTTCTCTCTCTGTTTTTATACCACTGTAAAAGACAATTAACATTGCTGGATTACATAGAGCCACAAAGCTATTAAATTATTTTCTCAGATTAACCTTTGAAAAAATGTCACAATGAATAAATTAATTAAAAGTGACAATAGAGCAACCTTATTAACAGGTGTCTACAAGTGATTTGGGGTGGGGGTGGGGGAGGAGTGGAGAAGGGGAGGGGTAGGGGAGGGGTTGGTCATGAGCCCTGTATGAGACAACTTTAGGTAATTAGGGAGAGACTGTCTCACATCATCCCTAGCAAGGCATCCAAATGCAAGTACCCCTGGGTACTTTATTTTAGAGCTAATGCCAAATATTCCTAGAAACCACCTTACTGGAAATAAATCGTGAACTTTACAAATTTCTTTCCGCAGGTCAGAGTAAATGAATAACAAGGCAATACAAACCATAAACGAGGAAAAGGAAAGAAAAAAAACTCAAATGAAAGAGTGCAGGAGAATGGGTGAAGTTATCTAAATGCATATGCAAAGTCAGTCTTCCATAAAGGCGCCCATGGTAACGTGAATGCAAGTGACGTAAATCATCGCCGGATTTTTTTTTCTTTTTTCACAGCACTAAAGAGAGGATATATAGTTCACGTACAAATGGTGCCGCTTGCTATGTCCCTGGTTCCATAAAAAATGAGCGCCCCCCCCCCCTTCGTGCATTAAGGGTGAAACATGAATTCATATTATTGCCTCATGCATGCACAATATTTTTTTGATAAATATGTACATTTGATATTGGAAGAGAAGGAAAGGCAGATGCTCATCATGAATGGACAAATAAATATCTCTGAGCACTTGTGACACTCTATTTGTCGTAAACTAGGATATGTTTACGTGTATACGTATTTTGAAAATCATAAAATGTCTGTATTATATTCAACCAATAATTAGTAAGTAAAAATAGTGCTGGGTGTGGTAAGGAGTTGAAAATAAAGACATACATTGAATAAAACAGTTATTACTTTGTGCCTGCCCAACATAATTGTATGACTCATTTGTTAATTTTGTGTTTTTTCCAAAAAATCAGCATTAAAATTTTGTTCCAAGGCCTACGTTCACACACCACAGGCACAGATGTACATATACATCACAAGCTATATACGTGTATATAACTTACACAACATGTACACCGTATGTATTTGACGTGTAGAATATGGTCATTAAAATATAAGGCCTACTTATCACTTTAAAAGAAAATGGGGAGAACATGTAATCTGAGATGGACATACTGGTATTCCTCAAACCCAGCTTACATAGTACTATAAGGAACCTGATCCCAGGCTTACTAACCAACGCAGATGGGGCTGGATGGTAGAAATCAGACCATGAGAACACTGTTCCCATTTTGGCGGTAAGTTCTTTAAAGGGGTACAGTCACTAGAATTCTGGATTCATTGAAAGAGAAAATCTTATGAAACCCAAC
>JZLH01S0031779.1:5086-18390 GCA_001188425.1 Eucidaris tribuloides
AATTCACTTTTATGAGAGTTGTGACTGCATCTTAAAAGATGGGTTTATGGCCAATTGGAACTAGAAATAATGACTAACTGCGTAATAATAAATTATAAGCCAGGACCTAGAACATCAAGTAACTATTTCAATAGACTTCATGTCATGTAACTATCCTGTGTCGTTTGTTTTTATTTCAGTCTGCCTCAAAACATGATGCGACAAAGTTATGTCTTTCTTAGTGTTTATAATAATTATGCATATATCGTTACCTGCTCAACACCTGTTTGGGTTTTGTAATTTTTTCTATAGGCATTTACGTTTGCGAATCTATTCCCCACAATATCACTCGAACAATTTACACCTCAGGACCCAAAGTCAATTACACTGAGGATATTTCATTCCCAGCGACAATTACCTCTTTACTCCTAGGACAATACCTTCAACCCAATTAGTACCTCTTTTAGTTACCGTTCCCAGGGGTAATTACCCAGGGTATTGTACTGAGCGTCAATTATCGTTAAGGACGGTAATTGTCCAGCGGGTCATTGTCAGGATATTTTTCATGGATTGTTACTCTTTTACTTGTGCTTTTCAGTATTTTCACAAATAATGATATGTACACAGGACATAAGTACGCACAAACGCGCAACACACACACACACACACACACACACACACAGCACACACACAACAAACAAACAAACAAACACTCACCAACACACACCTATATTTACACAGGCATACTTCTGAGTACCTTGAATAAGTATAGGCTGGGTGTGTGAGAAACACAACACACACAACACACACACACACACACGACACACACACACACACAACACACACACGACACACACACACACACACACCACACAAACACACCATTATTACAACTTAGCGCTGCAGCATTGAAACCGCATGAATCCGATTTCCACTATAATTTACACGACAAGCGATGACACACGGACATATGAATACGCATCCACTGAACGATGACAGTCTGGTTTTACTGTAAAACATGAACTGACAGGACCTGAACATGACACTACCCCATAATGCAAAAGCTATGTAATTTGGACTATCTGCCAAAGCTGGGAACCGATGACGTCATCGGTTAGGGTGTGTGTATCGGTTGTACAGTAACATTTCATCGTATGTCATCGGTTTATAATCGCGGGTGCACGAAGCTACACACACACACACACACACACCACACACACACACACACAATCCGGCCCTACCCATTGTCCATACACCACGCTAAATGTCAGTCAAAGATACACACACATTTTGTCTTCAATGTCATTATTGGACGTGCCTTGTCTTTTTATTATCCATCAAAATAGTATTGTACAAGAGATATATCAGTCGGAGTGAAAGTAGTAAAACTGACAACGATAACCAAGAAGATTAGCTCTTAACATGCCGAAATCGCAGATCTGCACCAAATAATACACATGAAGTCCGTAGAGGGTTAAATCCTCTGGCATGTTAAGAGTTAGAGAAAGTAGCTGGTGATGGTATGGGCTTGTTAAGAGCTATGCACAAGCTTTGGAAAGGAGGGAGAAACAAAAGCCATACAAAAGATGGGCGGAGGTCATTGTGTGCAACGACGGGATGATGTTATCGATGATGATGATGATGATGATGATGATGATGATGATGATGATGATGATGACGACGACGATGATGATAATATTGATGATGATGGGATGATGATGATGATGATGATGATGATAATGATGATGAAGATAATGATGATGACGATGATGGCGATGAGGATAATATTAATGATGATGATGATGATGATGATGATGACAATGATGATGATGATAGTGATGATGATGATGATGATGATGATGATTCACACACACTCTGCGTTCTAACGATATCGAGACACCAAGCGTGGTTTCGCCTATTTTGCTACAGGATGGCAAAGTGGTTTCTGTTTCTTTGTAAAAATAATGACATTTAATTAGCTACAATTGATTCTAAAGCTTCGATACCACATAATGCATTACAATTGTAACGTTTCATAAATTTAAAGTAAAGGAGAGTGTAATGGAAAACAACAGAAAGCAAAAAGCAATTTGTAAAAATTCGATTGTGCGAAGAATAATAAACTAACATTAGAGACACTTCTCGATCCATTCAAAAGTGAAATTGGTTTTGCTAGCACTCACGCAAATTGGTATTAATGTGTATGCTCACAAATCGAAGTACTTGGTTTCGAAGACTTAATCACGAGGCCGTGTAGATTTTAGAACATATTATTCAGAGAGATGATTGACAACTTTATAAAGACAAACATACCGAAACAATTCATACAAGGGGTTTTAAAGAAGTGTAATCGACTAGATGAATAAAATATCGGAGAGATGGGGAGAATATTCTACTGCGATTATTGCTAGAAGTAACTTTGTTATGAATGAGGTACGTAAGAATTGTTCTGACTGTTGCATCTCGAGAATATGCCACGGCAAATCGATGGTTTATAGAATTTTTTTGATCCATCTAACCTTTCGTTGACGTATAAAATTGTCTATTTTATTTATTTATCTTTCTGTGTCTGTATGTTTGTTTAACATATCGTGTATTCAAATGCGTATGTGCTGTTTGTTTACATTGGATTAATGCACATTTAGGCTGTAATTTTCCATGTCAGTAATAATCTCACTATCATAACTGATCTAATAGTTATGTCCGGACTTTTAGAATGCGCATCGCAATTGTATTTAACTTTGAATTGCGAACTAACACCAAAATATTATGTCTTCATAATTTCCTTTCGTTTAGTGAATTTGTTGTTCTTTGTCGTATAGTAATCACGCTAAACGAGTTCATTTCTTTACGTAAAATTTGTTTATGGGACCTGTGTAATACAAGCGAGCTCTTAATTTAGATTTCACTACTTTACTTTGAATTACGAACTAAATAATGTGATATTTGTTTATGTGAAATATATAATACAAGGAAGCTTTTAATTTAGGTTCCACCACTTATATTTCAATTACGAACTAAATAATGTCATATTTGTTTATGGGAACTATGTAATACAAGCGAGCTTTTAATTAAGGTTCCACCACTTATACATGTATTTCAATTACGAACTAAATAAATATTACATTTAAACCAAGATATTATGTCTTTATAAATTATTACATAGTAATGATTTATGATAATTATTACGTAGTTATACATTACGATGATAATTATTATATAGTGATAATTTATCATTTCGTGATTTATCGTTTTTCGTCGTACAATAATACCGCAAAACGAGTTTATTTCTTTATGCTAGGTTCACACCTGCGATCTGTCAACTCGAATCAGGCCATCAGCGCCAATATTGGGCCTGGTCGGTCTCGCTCGGCAAGGTAATCAGGGTCATTTACCTCTGATTCGCGGGGTGATCGACAAACGCTCTCGTCCCTCTCGAATGTTTTTGGCGGTCAAAAATATCGAGTAGGTCAACCAGAAGATGTCGGATCAAGGAGACGGCGCGATCTGGTTAGATTGAGCCCCGATTACCGAAAGCAAAAACTTCGGGAGGTGGATCGGGCCTCATCCGAGTTGAGCCATTCGGGCAGTGTGAACCTAGCATTATGTAATGCTAGGTTCACACGGGGGTTCACACTGCCGATCTGTCAACTCGACTAGGCCCGATCAAGCCAATGTTGGGCCTGGTCGGTCTCGCTCGGCAAGGTAATCGGGGTCAGTCTACCTTGATCGGGGTGATCGACAACGCTCTGGCTCCCTACTCGAATGTTTTTGGCATGTCAAAAATATTCGTGTAGGTAACCAGCACGATATCGATCAAGGCAGACAGACGCCGATCAACGTAGATTGAGCCCGATTACCGGCCGAACTGGGGCGAAAAATCCCAAATTTGGCTTGATTGGGCCTGATCGAGTGGACAAATCGGCAGTGCGAACCTAGCATAATAGTTGTTTATGGGACCTAGGTAATACAATCGAATTTTTAATTTAGGTTACACCACTTTTGTTTATTGTGCCTTATTATTTTAAGTAATGAATTTATGGAATCATACATGCGCTCAACATTTTATGAACAATGATAAATTCATTATATTATCAATTATGATTATGATGAAATATTTTTGTACATGCGTAATACTTGCACGTAACATTGTATTATTGTTCAGTTCATAATTGTAAGATATATGTATATGTTTATTTCTAATGTATTTTTTCATATAATTTGTCTATGATAAAAGTGAAGAAGTGAAAAAAGTACGTGATGTGATATGAATGTTCACATTTTTTTAGATAAACTGCATAACGTCTGTTTACAAAAATCACACTACAATTAAAGGATATAATGTGTATATAATATAGAGGCACTTCAAATACTTCTAAATTTTGCAGGCTTCAGCACAGACTCTCGTTAGTTTCAAGTCCAAAATTACTCAGATCAATTCTCATTATCTTTCGTTTTTCCACCAAGTTATTGCTTCCCATTCCTGAACCGCATCCGGGCGCGATGTCATCGATTTCGTAATAGCTCCGATATTCCGATGTCGCTTTTTCTTTTCGATCCTTTCTCATTACCGATCCAAGTACCGATCCAGGTACCAAACCCACCTCCAGTCCACCTTTAGTTGCGATTCCATCTGTAGAATGGGCGTTGGAAGCCGAACCTCGGCCTAGCGGGGCGGGGTCGGATTCCCCTCCGAAGTAAGTGTGATTGATACGGGAAGCCGTGGTGGGGTTGGTGCCATGGTTTGACGGGTTCATAAGGCCGGACTTGTGCTTGTTCGGTGCTGAGGGGTAGACTTCAATGCTGGTGTTGGCATACTCCGGTAAAGAACTTGGTTGGGAGTCGCTACTGAGAGAAGAATCGGAGTCATTTTCGACATGACCCTTTTCCCTGATCCATTTCACCTGATCTGGTTGCCAACACGAACGTATGGGAGTTAGATTTGTGATTCCATCCTGTCATCGTAAAATCAAATATAAACTACTTTTAGTAGGTTTATACATGTACGATGGGCGATGTTATTTTAAAATTCAATTGTTATTTTGAATTACCAATTAACTTAACACTAAACCAAAGCACAGCAAATTCTCGATTGTGTTGTTTTACTTGTTAATATCGTTCTGTTGTAATCTTGACATTATCTACCACATTTATTATCTTTTCAACATTACAATGTCATTCCTACTGACCAGCGCCTGCAATTATAAATGACTGAGCGAATGAAAAAATGAATTATATAAATATATTACCAAAGGATGGTTTATATAGTGTAAATAATGGGATGAGCGAAATAAAGGTAACGTGGGGCTGGGGTATCCAGTCACAAAACAGGTTCCTGCAAAGCAATGTCAAAGGCTAAACGTCGAATGATACCGACAAAAGATGGAATAGAATTATTGGCAGGGGCTGTCACCCCCTTACAAATGCCGGGGTGGGAGGGGGCTACAGCTTCCAAAGTCCCCAGCTCCCTTGGGCCTGGTGACGTTGTCATTTCAACCTTGCATCCCTTGGGTGGGAACTATAAGGCAACTATTCAAATTACTACTCAGTTTTGGATCTTCACCTGGACTATAGTTCCCAGGTCGCAGGTACAGTGACACATCCAGAAATTGAAATTGTTATCATTTCAGCATAACAATATTTATACCGTAATAAATGTTTGAATTTAACATGATCAGTGTCTACCATTATAAAGGAATGAGTTTATCTAATGAAACATGATTATGCACCAGCAGATTGAGTTTATGATGCAAACAATGCGATGAACTATAAAGGGTACATTAGAAACAAATCGTGCAAAGCAATGTAAAAGGCCAAACATTGACCAATGCTGACAAGAAAAGATGGAATAGAATTATTGGGAGGGGCTGATGTGACCATTTACTAAAGTCCATTGTGGGAAGGGGCTACAGCCCCCAGCATTCCCGGTTCCGGTTGCCTATAGGGACTGGCCACGTTTTCGTTTCAACCTTTTTCAAACGAGCATCCCTTGGGTGAGAACTAAGGTAACAATTCAATTTAGGACTCAATTTAGGACCTTCACTTGGACCAGCTCCCAGGTACGGTGACAGATCCAGATATTGAAAAACATGGAGCTGAAAATGTACCCGCCATTACTGCAGGTGATTGGAAGCGTGCTCCTGCAGAAAATGTGGATGGCCAGGCGCGTATCCAGGAATTTTCAAAGGGGGCGTTCATCAGCGGCCAAATCCTTAGTCCAAAATTATTCACGGTCAACCAGGCGGCCGGAAAGTCGCTCAGTGGGGTGGGGGGGGGGAGGGAAATTTTGAACGGTCAAAACAAAACTTTTGCATGGCCAAATTTTCCTGACAGGTGGCCAAAAAATCACCAAATTTATTCCATTCTTATCCGGAGATTTAAAAACACCCCCTTTTGCAAAAAACAGAGGTATTTTTGCAAAAGAGGGGTTGGTTGCACACCGTTAAACACCCCCCCCCGATACGCGTATGATGTAGGTATACATAACCAGCATTTGGAGTAATTTGGAGGTATTCTGCGGCCATATTTTGATGTTTCATGATATTCTAATTGATTTTTGTCCGAGTTTGTTAGCAGCATTGAGGCGCAGGGATTCCAGCCTGTATTGAATATAACAGACCATCCACACTTAAACGTAGGTTTGGAACGTAGACTAGCATATTCTGGAGTGAAACCCTGATTATTGCTAATACCACGTTTGCTAATAGTGGATACCGTCCCATTTATATCAATATGGATGAAAGGTTTATTTCTCACTTCTTAGTCGTTGTCAAGCTTAACGATGCGACGGGTGTTCTCATATTCCGAAGATCGTAAATGTTTATTTTGTATCTTTCTTGGTAAAGACGAAGCACGGTTTTCCACCACGTTTTTGATAGCATACAAACAAGTGCGATTTCTATTATCAACGACGATGGTGTTGGTCTGCGTTGGATTGGCGTCAGACCTGGGTGTTTGGTATGTAAACTGATCCGTCCTGAACGGCGAAGGTGATGATAATTTCATATCACCCTCGTCGTCCACTAGTGATGATGACGATTTGACTGACGATAAGCGATGTCTCCGCCTTGATATGTCGCGTGTTGTCGTTGCAGTCGGCATATTATCAACTACATCAGTCTGATTTTGTTCAGATGGCTTTATAGCACCAGATATGGACTGTTGGTGACAAAAAATCGAAAACAGATTGTCATTTTCTTGTTTGTTACACGATCAAGTGATCTGATATTACTAAGTTACAACTTCATCCGACTTACTCTGCCATTCCTGTTTACTGCAAATTATATCCACAAGCAAAATTAGAGCAGCCATTAAGAAATTGAAGGTTGGTAAAGCAGTTGGTCTCGATGGGATTTATGGAGAAATGATAAAAGCAAGAGGAGATACCGTATCATACCAGGATCACAGGACGGCTCTATTCACCGAACCATCAGTCTGATGTACTACGCATCAACAATGCTGCTGAAGTCATACGTATAGCAGGTTAGCTTATTTGTAATGCCGCAGATAGCAGAGAAGTAGTTTTGATTTGTTGATGGTAAAGGGACAACTGATGCAATCCTTACCATCATTGAGAAAACCGTGAAAAGACAAGATCAGCACTTGTGGCTAATGTTTATTGATTACACCTAAACGCCTAGTTTGGCTACTAGACTGACTATACACTCAAGAGCTACTGGCGTTATCCAAGTATATAGCACATGACCACTCTGACGAGTTTTCATTTGAACAAGGAATTCAACAGGCTCTGGGCTGCATTGTGTCCCCTTTGCTTATGCTGATGGCACTCCACTTCTTGCGCACTGAAGGACAGAACTGGAGAAGCAAGCAGCAGAACTAGAAAAATGTAGCCACACTTTAGCCAGATATGTGACAAATCAGCATTTGTAAGAGATGTTACCAGTCACTAACTGGATTGTAAAAGACAAATAGAATCAGCCTTAGACTGAAGAAACAGTTGGGGGAAAATCACTTGATGTGGAGTACATGGTGCAGAAAGTTAGACACCTAATGCCGCGTTTACACTATGTTCCTGGCGGCCATGGCAACCACGTTTCAGGCCACCGTGGACAAAACGGGATGGACGTGAGACCACGCGGAAAAGACCCGCTACGGGTCACCTCCAAGTGCTGTTACGGTCTATGACGTACTGTCGAGTTTTATTGGGTTCCCCTCGTTTTCCTACGGCCTACTAGGTTTCTCATTCTCACCGTGACTACCGTGGCAAATTTTTTGACGGTTAAAAAATCTGGCCCGGCACCCACGGCAACACGGACTGTCACGTTTGCCCAGCCCGTCCTGCCGCGTGGTCTCACGTCCATCCCGTTTGTCCACAGTGGCCTGAAACGTGGTTGCCATGGCCGCCGGGAACATAGTGTAAACACGCCTGAAACAGGGTGACATAAAGAGGATAAAGTCATGTTTGAGCTGTGGGTATAGCGCAGAATGCTGCAGGTCAGCTGGAAGATGAAAAGACCAATGCGTGGATTCGCCAAAGAGTAGGAGTCATGAAAGAGGAAGGTTTGACTGTTCAGTTTGGGAAGAAGCTGCCTATGTATGGTCATTGGAAGCGACATTCGAATAGTCTAGGTCAGACAACAGTAGAAGGAGAAGTAGAAGGGAAGGCCAGGCAGATGGAAGGAAACAGGTTGGATTGATAACATCAACAGGGTGGAATAGCTGTGGCTAGAGAAAATGTACGCAAGATAATGCAGACGGCTCTATATGAAAACTATGAAAATACACCAGCACTAGCATATCTACAAGTTCACACAAACCAAATCCCATTGATGAATCGACGAATTTTCAAAATTCTTAACGAATTGATGTAACCGTTGGAACAAAGCAACAGCCAGATTGTGTCTCGTCCACTTGTGATTAAATAACACAGAAGTTTCCAATTTCAAAGTTGGGTGTCATAAGACAGCCTTGAACGTAAACTTTGACATTTCACTTCAAATGACCTCTGTTTTATTATGTGACCTCCGACTCCACTACAATAGGAAGGTCTGCATCTATGACCCAAGTTTCGCTAGAAAGGGAGCAACGCGTGCAAAGTTACCTGTACTAAGAGAATGTTGCAGGTAAACTTTAACCTATAACCTAAATGACCTTTGATTTTACCATGTAATCTTCGACACCACTATAACATGAATGTTTCCGAAGTGCATCTACAACCTAAGTTTGCTTGAAAAAGGAGCGAAATTTGCAAAAGTTATTCATCATAAGAGAATATTGATGTTAATCTTCAACATAGGAAAGAGAGTCTTGCAGGTAAAGCCTCAAATAACCTTTGACGTTCTCACTTGACCTCCAACAGCACCATAACATGAATGTGCCCCATTGCAGCTATCACCTAAGTTTACTTGCCATTTGAGCAATAGTTACCATGTCCTGAGACAGTCTTGCAGGTAAACTGTAACATTTTGTGACCGACGACTGAAGCCACTAGGATCCCTTAGTCTCGCCTTCACCTCCGATGGGCAAGACAAAAAGTAACATAACGTGTACGAAATCGAGTTGTATGTTATTTTAGCGATAACGTTTTAAGCATTAACCTTTAATTGTCTTATAACGTTCACATACTGGCTTACTGTGCCGTGCCAAAGCCAGGCAAACATTCACACGTTCGCGTGCTACATTCACATTTCCTTGCATACAATGTCATGACGTTAGCACATTGTGTGTTCTCATCACCATTTTGATTATGCAGTATCAAGACAAACCTAGAACGCAGGGGGGGGGGAGGCGTGATTAGGGGTCGTTCGAGTGGCACGTTAGCAAAGTGGAACTTCCCTTCTCCAGAGGGAATAACTAAATTAAACGAAACGTATAAATTGAGAGATAGTTATATAGAAAGATAGGTAGGTACATAGACACATGGATAGATAGATAGATAGATAGATAATTTAGATAGATTACATTTACCTGCATCATCATGTAGTTTGCGTCGTGAGGATCAGAAGATTCAGGGTTGTTGTGCGTGTCTTTTGATGCTGTTTTTACCTCTCCGTTGGGCGGGGCCGTCTCTGGCCTCCTCTTAGAAGCACACGAGGCTTCTATCAAATGCTTCATCAGTTGGTTCAAGATAACACCAAAGGCAACAATTGCCATGAGGAAGAGGGCCACCTGCCACAATTCCCACTGGTACATCCATGGAGAAGATTGCGTTGTCCCGGTAGGGCTGCAGTGAATATAGATCAGTTAAATGATAACTTTCTTGCCTCTTACCCTTAACCACTTAACAGGTCAATCAAAGAAATGTGTTATCTGTTATGTTTGCACTACATTTTGAACAAAAAGAGTTTCAAAGTTTCAATGTTTCAAAGTTTATTTCCACCATTCTCAATTTAAAAATACAAAACAAAGGGGACATGCCTTTGAAATTGTACAATAAATACAGAAGACACAAATTAACAACATAATTAACATGCACCATGCACAAAATGACGATATACAAAATAACAAAAACAACACTAGATCACTATAATCAAGAAAGTGGGGGATCAGCAAAAGCCGGTGGCCGGCAGAGCTGCTCCCAACTGGTGTCGATATTTACATGAACAGATCAATAAACGTCATCACTTTAACAAGAAAAAAAAGAGGACAGGTAAAAAAGACTAAAACATACATATAGGCAAATTATACATGTGTAATATTAGGGACTATATCATTTAGCAAATTAAATTTATACTTGCGCTTAAAATTTGACATTGTTGCACATTGTTTTAGTTCAAGTGGCATATTATTCCAATATTTTGCACCAATATATTTGATAGAAAACTTATGTTTATAAAAAAAAGGCAGGCGTACATTTCCCTGTAATCTTGTATCATGATGGTGGATTGCACGATTTGATGTAAATATGTTATTGAAAGTATGGGGGAAGACACACCTTAAAATATGAAAACATAAAAACTGCCACTTGCAATTTTTTGGTACACATTTAAAGGATGATTCATTACCATTTTTTTTCGTCTTTTGATTTACTATATCTTGTCTCTCGAGCTATGACAGAAGCAAAACATGTGCAGAAATGAATTTGCAGAGGCCAGTGACGTAGAACTCAAATTTTCTCGCTATTGGCGGTCATCATAGCACGAAGTGTGGTGAAAGTTTTTCAGTGTATTATTGTCCCATATCCACTCTAATTAATTTCCTCATTCTTAGACAGTACCAATAATATTTCTTCTGTTGCTTTCTTGTGATGTGCCTTGTTTGTTCCGAACATCGGCGATCAAGGCTTTTGTAAGTCTACATTTATCTTTGGTCATTTGTACTGTCCTGTTATTTTTTGTGTAGTTTTGTTTTTCTCCATCTTTCACTTTGTTCTCCTTCGTTTTCATTTCCTTCTTCCGTTTTTGTTTGTTAATGCACTAACACTTTTCTTCTTGTAAGACCATTTTGAAAAATATCTTGGATACAGCCACTAACGTTGAAACTTACTCGACGGACTTAGTATGATCCATAAATCTTGTACGCCTGGTTTGTGTTTCTACAGAAACAGCGTCATGATGAGTGGTGGGTGGGCTTTGATATTCCTCACCATCTACAAACAAATAAAAATGTTGCAGAAATACGGTTAAACATTTCTACTATAAACGGCAGATATATCAATTATTTGATATTTACAAAGATTGAAAGATTTGGTAATCTGAACAGTTATTTAGAGAAATATATTTCAAGATTTATCTGTATGACATTTTATTCTATTTGATAGCTAAAAATACATCAAGATAACAGTCAAAGCTACCTTAGACATTATGTAAATTTTTACCTTCAGATTTTACAGGTGTCAATGATGCAAAGAATCCAGACTCAACCACAGAATAATCGGTCGTAAACAATATTTGTACCAATTGACAAGGAATGGTAAATGTTCGTTCTGATATCCTCCCCACATCACGCCAGACTTCTATTGGACTGTTTCCACATCCATAGCGTAATTTATCACCTCCAGATCTCTCCAAATTCAATGCTGTGAATGATATTTTTACGTAATACCCATCGTCCACTTGAAATAACCACAATTTGTATCCATTGTTGGCGTAGTTGTTGGGGAACCCCGGAGAGGTAACATTGTATGGAGCCATATTTCGCCCGCTGAGATTGATAATTTTGTCTGTAATAGAAGAACAAAATGTACAATATTGTTTCATCTTGACTTTATTCAAATTTAATGATTGGAATACATGTTGAAATACGTATAGAATCCACGTGGAGGTGCCAAGGAGTAGTGGATTGTTCTCTGCCTTTTATGCGCGAGAGATGAATTCGATTCCCTCCACTCGCAGTTTCGTCCTTCAGAAATCTAAACTCCTCAAAAAAAGTTTGGAAATCTGAGTTTGATCGATTATATCTCCCGGTTCGTAGTAATAATCAATGCAAGCTTATTATCATCGGAAAGATTATTTAATTTTCTTTAAAATGATACCCTACTTGTTACGATTATGCAACCCAGGAAAGGGTGGTGTCTTAAAATATGTTGCAAAGTGTAAATTGAAAAGCTGCAAAATGACCAATGTTCGGTAAAACACTCAATTTGTGTTGTTGTTGATAAGTTTTTCAATGTATCCTTGGTTGTTATGCACTCTTATGTGAACATTGACATGGACTGCAAGAAATACCTACACAAGTAAGCAAACAACAACAACAAAAAGTGAAACAACCTAATAAACAACATGTATGGGCATTTAAAAACTGGATATAAGGCATTTAATCTCACAGACATTTAGTCTCACCACATTAACACAACAAAGTGATTAAAAAAAGTGTCAGGGGCTTGATTTGCATGGATTTTCATGCTTATCTTCCCATGGATCTTTGATTTCATCAATGTTCATTGATTTTAATAACATTATCAGAGTTCAGTATCAGGTGGAAGACCCACGTACCTGCACCACCGCCTAGCACATGCTGTTGATGAGCTTTGTGATTCGTTGCTGTGGGTTGGTATTCCACTCGTCAATCAGTAATTGACGCAAACCTGCCAATGTCGTTGCATTTGTGACTCTCTTCTACACAGCCCGGCCAAGTTGATCCCACAAAATTGGCTGCATGCAGGCTAGTCCATTCTTGTGATACCCCCTCTCTGAGAAAAATCCATGCAAATCAAGCTCCTGACACCTTTTTATCACTTTGTGGTGTTAATGTGGTGAAAGGTCAGTGAGATTAAATGTCTTATGTCCAGTTTTTAATGCACATACATTTTTTCTACACTTTTTGTTGTTGTTGCTTGCTTATTTTGCAGGTGTTTCTCTCCATCCATGTCAATGTTCACATTAGAGCGTATAACAACCAAAGAGACAATGGAAAACTCACTTATC
>JZLH01S0031779.1:38334-49156 GCA_001188425.1 Eucidaris tribuloides
CCAAAAGTTGATTATTTGCTTTATATTCCACATCGGAAACTATTTAACCAAAGAAACAAAAAGGATTGACATTTCTCTTTTGAAAAAAGACATTTTGGGCTCGAATATGGAATACGCGCCCGACCAACACCTGTCAACCAAATTATATTCCACATACTAAGAATCTTGCTATAGGATTGGCCAAGAGTTGATCACGTGATAAAGCATAGTCTTCCCGTCAGATCACTCGAGAAGAAAAGTTCGTTACACTCGATGGATAGTCAATTGATAGTCCGAGTGTAACGCACTTTTATTTCGCGCGTACTCAAAATATTGATAATTGACGCATTAGGACTGTGTGTATTGAAGAGATCAGTGAAACAAAAAAGTACTAACACCATCTCGGCAGCGCGCGTATTTCGTGAGCGCAATACGCAACATGCATGTACGCTAACGCGCACGCGCGCGCATCGAACGTCGACACCCCTGGTGATGCGCGCAGCCAGGTGTTCGTCGGGCGCGTATTCCATATATTCGGGCCCAAATGTCTTTTTTTTTCTTTCTTTTTTTAGAGAAATGTCAATCCTTTTCGTTTCTTTGGTTAAATAGTTTCCGATGTGTAATATAAAGCAAATAATCAACTTTTGGTTTCAGGCAATGAGACAAACTATCACTTCCTCGGCGATCCGAATGTGTACGCTATCTTTCCTCAGCTTCGCTTCGGAAAGATAGCTACATCCGGATCGCCTCGGAAGTGATAGTTTGTCCCATCACCTTTACCAACGTTGATTATTTGCTTACAGTCATTAGCTTCAATATTCAAAAGAATGATAAGGGTATTCAAATCAATTTTGATTCCACCTTTTGGTATTCCGGAAAAACACCTCGATGATCGTGAACAAAAAATAACAGTCTACAGAAAGTCTAAGATTAACCTGAAAATAAATATCCTACCCAAAGCAAACTTACCCCTTCAGCACGCAGTATTTCACCTATCAATGTCTTTTGATGTACTTGTACAATACATAGTGATATATCGAAAGCTATTCCGTCAATATATGACGATTGATCCATCCATGTCAAAACTAGTATTATCTTACCCAAATACAAGGGCAACGGAACATAGGCGTATTTGCAATTGGGGGCAAAGGGGCACTAAAATTTTGAAAGAAGCATGTAAGAGCTACGTACAAATATTATGGCAATGTTGGAAATTTGACAGGGCAAGTCGCCCCCCCCCCGTCCCCCCGGATCCGCCGCCCTTGCTAACATGATTAGTTTCACTCACACTCATAATATATTACCATCACAATGACACATTGTTGTCCACACAATTTATCATATCGTTTAGATTCAAATTTATTGGCGTATAGTTGTAATTTCTGCCCAGGGGTTTTGATTATTAATGCGAATCTGAAAGTTCAACATAATAATTAGAACTGGATTGCAACATAAAAAGGAAATTAGGCCTACTCAAAAATTAAGTGACGAATATATAGGGTAAATTGGGGTAAGTGGAACAGTGGGGTAACTGGAACACGGACAATATATTGGCCTCTATCAAGATAAAATCTAGCAATATACTACCGAGTGTCCCACTTATCCCAACGCCATATGTTTGCTTTCGTATCATACCAAAACTGGGTTACCTGCGCATGAATTGATCAGATAATGTCAAATTTTGATACCAACCATAAAAAGGAGAACAAAGTTGATAAAATAATACTAACTTAAGGGTTATAAATGCTAAATCTATGAATTTATTTCTTGGAGTCACAGAAAAAATTGAAAATGTATTTGTTATCTATAATAAAATGAATGCAAACATGGAAGTAAATAGCGAAAATTCAGAGAAAATTATGCAAATTAACATGTAAATGAGGTAATTATTTACACAGGTGTTCCAGTTACCCCAACTGGATCCCCTTTGGGGTAAGTGGGACACGCTTGACTGAATTTGATTTTTGAACACATTTGTAATTATTTTTTAGGGTTTAATATCAAATTACGTACTTTGTTAAATTTTCCGAGGTTTGAATATAAAATTACAAAATTCAAAGTACTTTTTGATGACAAATAATGGATTTTGTACCTGAAATCCCACTTTTTGACTTAGGTTGATGTCAAAAACGGAGGAAAAATCCTGAATTTTGCATTGCACTATAATAAACATAAAAATGACAATTGGTGTATTATTTTTTTTATTTGTTGCAAAATATTATGCTAAAGGCAACTAGTGCTCTATTAAATGTGAACAGCTATGAAAAATAAGTTCCTGGCAAGCAAATAAAACCCTGTTCCACTTACCCCACCCACTGTTCCAGTTACCCCACGGTTGGGTCCAATTTGGGGTAACTGGAACACTGCCAATTAGCATTTTTTTTATTTGGTAACGTTATGGTATTTGATCACAACATAGTTTAAAAGGTTCATCGTGAAACTTAGTTTAAATTAAAGGTAATATTTCTTTAAATTATATATACAATATCTTTGCTTTGATCTCATTTAAGCTTAAGTGTTCCACTTACCCCATTTTACCCTACATAATACTAAAAAAGACGCTATATTATGTTCGTACATTCTTATTATCTATTATCAATACTATTCCAATTTTGTAATCGTAGTAGAAGTAGCAACAGTAGTAGTGGTGGTAGTAGTAGAGTAGTAGTAGTAGTAGTAGTAGTAGTAGTAGTAGTAGTAGTAGTAGGCCTAGTAGTGTTGTAGTTACACTGAACGAATATAAAGCCGCGAAACCAGGTTATCGATTTGTTGTCTGTATCGCTCAAATTCTCTGTAGATATCGACCACCGTTGGGTTTGGAAATATATTGAAGGGGTTATATGAATCCCAATAGATTGTAATTTAACTTTTTCAAATGACATTTATTTCATTTCAGCTCGTTCACAACAATTTAAGAACAGGATCTTGGAAATTTGTCAGTAGATCATGACAGCATTATAATGGTTATACAGTATTCTAACTGTTTATGACATTAACTAGTGTCTGTGGGTGTTAATGACAATTTTCAAATGTCGATTTGTTTTCAATAAGCTACCATTTTCAAGATATTTTTTTTCGAAATAAAACCTCTTACAAATCTTACTTGAAATGACCCAGTAAACGTTTGATAAATCCTGCTTGAAATGACCCAGTAAACTTTTGAAAACGGAAGTAGGTAAGACTGGCCTCTTTTTTCACAAAACATCTCATGAGAATTAGGCTACTCTTTTATTTAACGTCATATCCTATAAATCTCTCCCTAGTTAGCTGAATTAACAGATGAAGTGAGATTCGTCAGGTCTTCCCTGCTCCCACTCCCTCCCCTTTCTCCCTTTTCTCCCCTTTCTCCCCCTTCCCTCCCCTATTCTGCTGCCCCTTTGAATTTTCAGAAACTGCATTGTTTTACCAACCCAGTCTTATTTTCGCGGAGCCCGGTTTTCTATTACCTACTTAGGTTTTGTGATCTTTTATCAGGAAAGCGTATTCCTTTTACTCACCCAGTGGTAAATTGATGAAATGTCATCACTTTCAGATTCTTACCAGTTCGACCAAGCGGGGTGACCAACAATTTGAAACCCCGTCCTGAGCCTCGGTTTCCTGACCGGAACTGCACGGTGACGAAGTTACTGAATACCGTCAGATCTCGAGGAAGCGCCGTTTCTGTGCGATTTACGAGACATTGGTCCTCGTTGGAAGTCGGTTCGCTTTGCTCGCTGATGCAGAAGAAGTCACTCAACTCGACATCGAGGTCTTGGACAAAGACTACGAGACGGCAGGCGGTTGGGGAATGGATGGTCCAGAAAGAGAAGGAGAATGCCGGGTAGAAGCTTTCCGTGTATTTCGCCGATGTAATAACTCGACTGTCGTTTTCTACAATCTGGATGTTGAAGGCTATACAGGTTTTGGTTGAAGATGTATAATGCTTTTAAACAAGTTGTAATGTTTTAATCAACCTTATAGTATTGGGCTGGCTAGCCTTATCTTCTACTGTGGACTTAAGGGCATAGGAGCGGACAAAAAATACTCGATCATATACTAAGGTTAAGGCATTTAAAGATTGAATTCAGGATTTGCAAGACCACCACTTCTCTTCAGATCATTACCAAATGATAGTTAAGTACTTATAAATGTTGTGTTGAAAGTTTATGATTCATATGGCATAAACTTATTGTTTTATGAGAAAAACTAATAACGATATGCTATCAGAATAATGTGAATTCAGATTTTGCTCGGATAGGCGTTTACATCACCAGTTGAGCGCTGCGGTCAGTGGCAGAGTATAATTATGGTCAGCTGGCGTAATCTTCCACTAGCTGGCCGCAACATGCAGACCGCGACACACACTACTTTGGGAATTGTCGTGAAAGCACTAAAGCTATCAAGCGTAGTCTACCCAAAAGGTCCTATGAGAGGTGTTAATTTACAATGATTTCCACATTGTGAATGATTTTAGCTGATTTCATTCATTTTGCCGTATTGGGGCGTGCAAATCTTGAACCAAATCTTTAAAGGTTATTGATGAACAATTTCCCGATTGATGGAAGTTTTCGGTACCATCAGGTATATTGTTACTGATATTTACGTCATGTTGATATAATTCAAAATTACTGTTATAAAGCGTAGATGTCTAATTCCAATTTAAAGTCTACGTGGATTGAGCCAGATATTCAATATACGGGACTTGAAATTTCAAAACAAATATTACATTATAAAAATACTAAATATAAATTAATGGAGGGGACATTTTGATTACTAACTTAACTATAAAAGAAAAGATTGTGTTGATTCATAGCCCTTCAATAAAGGCGTGTAACTACTACTACTACTACTACTACTACCACCACTACCACTTCTACCATTACTACTACTACTACTACTACTATTACTACTACTACTACCTCTACCACTCCTCCTCCTCCTCCTCCTACAACTACAACAACAACAACAACAACAACAACAACAACAACAACAACAACAACAACAACAACAACTACTACTACTACTACTACTACTACTACTACTACTACTACTACTACTACTACTACTACTACTGGTGGTGGGGTGGTAGTGATGGTGGTAGTAGTTACCCTGTATGTGAATGTGTTACAATCAAATAACGTGGCATTTCGTACAATTCTGTGTAAAATCCCCTTAGTACTAAATTCATAATTATAAATAAGTGCGCAAATGAGTATTGGAAGAGAACATTATCATCGCATGATTATTCTCTTACCATCACCTGAAGTATTTCGAGCTTTTATCACAAATGAACCTTCCTCATCACTGCTTGTCTGGAAAAGAATGATCAAATACTGTCCGGGGGACACGAAATCAGGGGGGTTGCAGCGTCCCTGCACTGTCAGCAGCAAAGGCCCGTTGCGAGATTTTTCCTCAAAGCCGTGGTAGAAATGAAGGAATTGTCGACTAGAGAGGTTGACGCTTTCAAAGTGTAGGAGCACTACATCAGTTATGAATATAAATACACAGACTAGTTTAAACCCTTTAGACTATTGTTACTATGATATGCATGAAGATATAACGTGATCTACAAAATGTCGAAAATGTTTAACTGCCCCACGATCTCCACCAAAAACAAAATAGTTATTAATATCAGTTTATCAGCTACCAATTTATCGCGCAATAGAATGAAGTTTGAAGACAAATTGCGTCAGTGAGTACGAAATATGGTGTATTTTACTCTTATTTTTACGCAGGGGTGTGTACAAATTTGGCCAAAGAAATACATTTCTTGGAAAGGAACTCTTCATATTATATATGCTATTAAAACATTGTTCACATCATAATGAAAGATTCCTTCCAGCAAGTTTGTTAATAAAAAAAAAGGGTAACATGACTTTCAATTAATTATTTTGCTTATTTTGCTCTTCTGACTGTATTTAGTCAGAATCAGGCAATATCATAGAACGACTGCGCGTTTTTTTTTTTTGGCCGAGATTTTGACTCAAACAAAACCTCATCATGTAGAAGTTCTTGCAGACCCCAATCATCCTTTTCATCATCCAAGCTTTTCCAACAAATGCTCAACATTAATTTGACTACGACCATGCAGGTTGATATTCTTGTGGAAATGGAAATGAAGATTTGTACACGATTTATAAACTTGTACAAAGTATTTTACAGTTTACTGGCAGTACTGATGAATGAGCACTTGATTTTATTACATCAATTCTATTTCACTTCAGAAACAACATTCTTTTCATGTGACATTTACTTTCACTTTCAAAATACCATTGAAGAATAATTTAGAAGCCATGGAAACTTGCATATATTAAAGGGCAATTTTAGTCGTTAGCAAAATTTGGTCAAAAGGAACGAGAGAAACAGGTCTGTGAAAGTTTAAAGAAAATACCATAGAAGAATAATTTAGAAGCCATGGAAACTTGCATATATTAAAGGGCAATTTTAGTCGTTAGCAAAATTTGGTCAAAATGAACGAGAGGAACAGGTCTGTGAAAGTTTAAAGAAAATTGGACAAATAAGAGCCAAGCAGATTACGGGACCCAAGTAGTACAAGCTTGCTTTTGATTTAGGTTCGACCACCTTTGTTTTGCCCGAAAGTAGTGTTTAAACAATAAATTTATGAAATTGTACATAATACAGTGTGTGTAAAAAAGTAGACACTTAAAAAAATTTACTACACAAAAATTTCATGATCTGGAGATTATTTTTTAATATGAATATTTTACCTTGGATCTAAGCTATCTGATGACACTGTTGGTATTGAAAGTATTTCACGCATGAGTGAGCACGACCTACTTTTGTGCAATTCGCCCCTTAAAAAAGAAGAAAATGTCATGTTAGCAAGATGAACTGTGAATTTAAAAAAATGTATTTTCTTCTTTTTAGGGGGTGGGTTGGTTTATCTGAATCATTGCTTCATTTTTGTCTTTCTCGTCACAGAATTTACATTAGCTCTTCTCTGAGCATGCTGAGGATTAAATACTTGTGCACATTAGTTGAGAGCTGCAGCACCAGTCTGTGAGGCATTAAACATAGACTTAGGAACACAATTCTGTGCACAAATGCATTTTTGGCCAATTGCACAACATTTGGTCGTGCTCACTCATGTGTGAAATACTTTCAATACCAACCATGTCATCAGATAGCTCAGATCCAAGGTAAAATATTCATATCACAAAATAATCTCAAGATCATAATTTGTTGGTGACATATTTTTTTTACAAAAGTAGTGATGAAATAATTTGTTTAAGACTGCATGAAAAAAATCTTTGTCAATTAATTACATTTTTAAAGTATTATTTTTAGAGTCAATACCAAATGTAGTTTATAACATTTTGCCCAATCAACTAGCATTAAAGGGCATTTACATGATTGGGAGAAGTAAAAACTGCCCTAAATAACCAAATGGGTTAAAACATATACTAATGTTTACACCAGCTGCAGTGTATCTCTCTGGAGGAAAGATTTGTCTTGAATCTTTTCACTCATGGGGAAAACAGTGTTCATTTACCAGTATTGAATTATTCTGGTGCCCTGATAGAAAGTGATCCCATACTAAGCTGCACAAACAAATTTGCATGACATAGCGTGGTACCAAGGACGTACTACTGTAGACAAGCTTGCCTAGTACCTCCTTGATGGTACTGAGTAATGTACATTTGACCATGAAAGTTAGACATCAGAAACCTTAAACAAAGTAGTTGATTCTGGAGTAGTTTCATCCCAAAGTAAGGACTTCTAATCCTACTGTTATCTTTAACTTCAAATTCAGCAAACTAGGACTAATGATGTGACAAACCTTTGTTATTCAGCGGTGCTTTTACAGTCACACGGCAGTTATTTTGACATTGATTGGTTGTTTTCATGAAGTTGTACATGTTTATCCGTCTTTCTCCGCTTTCACCTAACGTAACAGAAGATGCTGGAATACAATGCAACAACAAAACAAGTCATAGCAGGCCCTTACCCGGGATTTTCTTTCGTTTTTTTTTTAATGAGGAGGTACGTATTTTTAGAAAGTGTATCACTGAAGGACACATTTCGCCGAGAAGTAGTTTTCGCACCAGATAATTCTCAAGCAAAACTGTACATTTCTACGTCAAGGTATCTGTGTTTTTCGTTCATAACGACTTTAGAACGAAAGAAAAGCAGTTCAGATTTTTGTTTCTCTTATTTTCACGGCATTCAATAGGCTATCATGAATTTTCACAGAAAAGGAGACCTTTGTATTTTTTTCAGGAGGGGGTGGGGGTGCGTACGCACTCTGGGCAGCCCCTTGGCTGGGGCCAATAATTGGCCAATCGTGGCAAGACTGAAAGTCTGCCTATTTTTTTTTTTAATCTACCAAACATGCATGTATTTCTACAACACATAGGCCTACAAACTTACATTGATATGTATGCACCTTTGTTCTATAATCCATAACTCAGATTTCTTGCGTTCATTGTTACAGTACTCCATAGTTTTTATGGAATATAGGCATCCATTATACTGTACTGTTATCTCTGCCCCACAAATAAAAGCATACACACATTACACACACATTCCCACAAAATTTGGAGTATGATACTACGCATTTTTATATCATAAACATCACATTGACGAAATAAAACAAGCAAGCAAATAATGATGAAAATGTGCAACTTGCATACCCGTAACTTTTGATTGTTGGTCCAGGACTAGCAGACATGAGCTCAACATCAAGCTCAGCATGGTGTTCATTACTTTGTCGGCCATATTGAAATTGTAATGTTTTATGATTCCTCACAAAACAACTCCAACATGTACTGTAAAATAGTACAAATTTGCGTGTAAGCCTCTATTTCCACGCTTGCCTATTAAAACTCAAGTAGTTTTATTATGTCCGCGGCTTATCAGCGATTTATCAATCTAGAGTGATTACTCAATTATCGTGTTGATAGTTTCTACTTCACAGAATGATCAGTACTGTTGTAACTATGATTTATAGTTGTAACTTTGGATATAGTTTTTATGTCATTTTGACAATAGTTATGGTAGTTTGGGTTGAGATGACATAATGAAAACTGAAACATCTAAAGGCCATTGTTTCTTTGAAAGTATTTCCAGAGTAGCAGTGTTTTTTTCACCGAACCCGGCACCTTGTACACGCTTCATTCCCTAATCCTTGGACAACCACCCGCCGGATAACCACCTCTAGGATCATCACTCCCTGGGGCAACTTAGGTCAACTACCCCTTAGGACAACTAACACCTTTAGGCTAACCACCCTCTAGAACACCTACCCCCTGGACAACCACCCGTCGGATAACCACTTTTAGGATAACCACCCCCTAGGGCAACCACCCTCTAGGAAACTACCCACTAGGACAACTACACCCTCTAGGCCATCCAACCTCCATGACTATAACAAAAAAATCCTGTAGTACTCTGTGGTAAGTACCACAGCATTTACTACAGGAAGTACCACAGTCCTGCACGTAATTTGGGACGGTACCGCAGAATTGTACAACAGGAGTACAACGCGTCCGTGCCAATTCCTGTGGTAATTTCTGTGGTACTAACGGTCCTGCACGTAATTTGGGACGGTACGACACAGGTACAACAGAATATATTACCCACACCAGGACAATTACCCCCAATAGGATTGTTACCCCAGCCAAGTACCACCCAGGGTAACGACCCTCGAGGGCACCTAACCCCTGGACAACCACCCGCCGGATAACCACCTCTAGGATAACCACCCTCTAGGACAAATACCCCCCCCTCCACCACCACCACCACCAACTACTCTCTAGGGCAACCACCCCCTAGAACACCTACCCCTGGACAACCACCAGCCGGATAACCTCCTCTAAAATAACCAGCCTCAAGGACAACTACCCTCTAGGGCAACTACCCCCTAGGACAACTACCCCTATAGGCCAACCACCCTCTTGGACAACTACCCCCTGGACAACCACCCGCCAGATAACCTCTAGGATAACCACCCTCTGATATAAACTACCCACTATAGGAAAATTACCCCCTATAGGCCAACCACACTCTAGGACGACTATCCCCCCCCCCCGCCAAAACCTACCCCCTGGGGTAACCACCATTTAGTCCTAGATGGTGGTTGCCCTGGGAGTAGTTGTCCGGGGGAACTTGTCCGGGGTACATGTACTTATCCTGAAGGGTTGCCCTAGGTGGTAGTTGGCTGGGGTAGTCTTCCTAGCCCTAAAAAGCCCAAGGGGGGCACAATGTGCCCCCACCACGTTTTCTTTGCCACTTATACAACTGTTGGCGAAATTTGATCAAACTTGGTGACTTCTCCTAAAATTTTATGGCAAACATTTTAGTATGTAGTTTAGGGTCACCCATGAAATCGTGTTGCCATGGCAACCACATTTTAAAGGCCATGTGTGTCATTTTTTTTTATATTTCATTGTTTTTTCACTACACAGTCACTTGTTTTCCATATATTTTGGCTCATGCATGACGTGTAACTTATGTTATGTACTTGTGTTTGGTTGTACGTTATCTATGTTCATTTATACAACAATGTAGGCATTTATTCGCTTCATTCTGCGTAACATTATATGTGTATTATCATTCTGCGTAACATGATACCATGTTGGCACGGCTTATTTGGGGCATTCCGTCTGTTTCTAATTGTATATCGGAAAATAATTGATTCGACATGGATTTTTTTTTCTATAAGGGGGGGGGTATTGAAAGAAATAACTCGAGACATTTCAACAGCGACAAACGTCATTATTCATATTCATTTATTTCACTGAATATGTAAAAGTTGCAAACGTTAAGCATCAAACTTTACTTTTCACGCACATGTTCTACTATAATTTACACACGTTTATTTATCATATAGCTTAGTTCATAC
>JZLH01S0031779.1:63171-95685 GCA_001188425.1 Eucidaris tribuloides
ATAATGAATGTGTTTTAAAAGGAAATTGTCTTCCTTTTAATCTGCCCTGTCGTATACCTCGTTGAAATATAACTGTAAAAGTTGTTAAAATCACCTTTGTAGTAGCAGTATCAGTAGTACATTTTGTGAGTTATATTCTTCTTCTTCTTCTTCTTCTTCTTCTTCTTCTTCTTCTATCTCTTCTTCTGCTGTTTACGAC
This sequence comes from Eucidaris tribuloides, assembly GCA_001188425.1. NCBI lineage: Eukaryota > Metazoa > Echinodermata > Echinoidea > Cidaroida > Cidaridae > Eucidaris > Eucidaris tribuloides. Next base: position 63,371 of record JZLH01S0031779.1, read on the forward strand.
GACGACGACGACAATTATAATGACGATGATAACGATCGTGATTATTATTATCATCGATTTTATCATCATCGTCATCAATACCATCCTCCTTCTCCTCCTCCTCATAAACATTATTAGTGATTATTTTATCGTTGATGTTAAGACGCGACGTCGTAATTGACAGAGAGACCTTAATCATCCACCATCATGATAATTTAAATTATAGTGCCATATCAATTAAAAAAAAAAAACTCACTATCGTATATAATAAACGTCTTAAGCTCCACCGGCTCTCCTCCGCAAATCTGAAATGGATTCCCCGCGCATGTCCGATCGCAGAGGTGGTCGCCTAACTCTTGGACGTCTGTCGTAGTGTTAGGCATCTTCGCCCAACAGTGGCAGTCCTCGTTAGCAACCCCCGCCATCTGAACGCTTGCATTTTTGCAGAAGGTCAGACACATATCCATCGTCATGTTGGCATCGGTCATTTTTACGTCGCCCTCTACGCTCGGCTTCTTCATTTTATAGCATCCGACATATCCGGGTTCTGAGGATGAATAAATTGGACACGAAATATCCAAAATTAATTTCGAAACTTTTTTTCTTAATTATAAGTTCAAATAAAATAATGATAATAGAGTTTACAATTATTAATAAAGTTTGCAAGTCTTAATTATAAGTTCAAATAAATGATAATAGAGTTTACAAATCTTAATAGAGTTTGCAAGTCCAAATAAAGTTTTGGTAAATGGTGACTAATGGAATTCTTTGCAATTACGTTATTTTTAGATTTTTAGAAATTGCTTGCTCTGAAACTCTCCCCATTTTTTTTTTTTTTTTTTTTTAGTAAATTACTCAGAATGTTTGTGTTGGGGGACCCCGACATTTTCCAAACGTGATGTACATGCCGCTTCCTGCACTCCGATGATTTCAACATCACAATTTTTGTCACTATAAAAAAAAAAATCCGTAGGTTTGGGGTTGTTTACTGTTAGCATTATTTCAACAACCATTTAATGGGTTGCCTAAAATAGATACGTAAGTTTACCAACACTCTTGTTGTATAAAGAAATAGTTTGAAGATCACAATTAATTTTAAATGATTCCATGCGTATTGAAATCTGATTCCATGTCTGCTTATCTATGTTCGGCAAGTCTATTGGTTTTAAATGTAACATCGCAAGGTTGTCAGGTGTAGATGCGCATGTATCGTGAATAAGATATATATAGATAAAAGAGGTGATAATTCAAACCTTAACCTCTAATTTTTATCTTCGAGTAATTCTCCTAAAATAGTCATGAAGCTTGAATAGCTTGAATGGCAGTTAGTACATTTATTCTAAAGATAAATGCAATGTACGAAAAACTGAAGAAAAAGGTCAAGACAATGGGGTGTTGACTGAAATAACTGGGAGATGCAAATTCATTCGGAAAGGGCCAAGGTGGGAGGGGAAATTGCTCTTGTCCCACGCGTACTAAACGTCAATTATTCTGTCCTTATTTAAAGACACTATATAACAGTGTGGAAGCCTTATTTAAAAAATTGTCAAACCTTGCTTTCTGACATATCTGGTAGTGTTTGGATAGACAAATAAACACCTTAGAACACAAAAGTTTGGATAGTTATGCTGTCACTAGTACAATATGTGCAGATTCAAATTGGCAAATTAATTTCCTATCGGGCGATAGGAAATTCTGCAACACAGCAGTCTATGGGGGAAAGCTGGAATGGTCTCTCAATGATTTTTACTTTTTTAAACTTACTGATCGTTTTAAACCGCAATTTTTTCAGGGCTTCATTTTTAGACCATGTCAGAGACACTGGTAGCATGGGGAATCGTGCAGCTCAGATATTTTAAACTGGAAACACTGTTATACAGTGCCTTTAAAGCTTGTATATAGAATTCATGGTATTTTATTTGCATGTAGGGTTTGCTGTACTCTCTGTTTATAATCTTGGAGGTAGCTACCTCCAGAATGCTACCTCAAGAATATAACACGCTCAAATTTTTGATTTGCTGTTTTCAATAACTCTTAACCCGTTGGAGACTAAGTACGAGTTAACTCGTGTTGGGGTCTATGAAAAATTTGTGTTATAATGAAATCAAATTGTCTCTAACTGGAATTAAACCTGTAACTTACTGCTTTCCGGGCACGAACACTACTACCACACACTAAGAAAAAATAGGTTTCACTTTGCACCTTTAAAGGTGAAGACCAATGTCACACTGGGAGCACCTTTACGGGTGCAACTTTGCACCTTTCAGACCTTTGAATCTGCAAAGTTGCGTCCTGAAAGGTGCACCGAATGTGAAAGGTGTAAAGTTGCACCCGTACAGGTGCTCCCAGTGTGACATTGCTAAAGGTGCAAAGTTGAACCTATTCTTCTTAGTGTGCAGAGTGTCCTGGGTAATAGAGAATACAGCAAAATTATGCAATAGCCTACCATGAAATATCTCTATGAGCGCTTCGTTAGATATTCGTTCTGTTCTGGCAGTTTCTAAACATTAATTAGAACAGAGTTTGATTCTTGGATTCTCGAACCAGTTTCCGTTTCATTGCTGTTACCCATCAGCGTAGCCCTGTAGTAGACGTGCCTTGCCGTTATCCACAAAGCTGTTGGTTGCAGGTTCAATTCAATTTGGGTCATCCTTTTTCTCAGATCAAGCATTTAATCTCATTGTATTGTGGGGGTAGCTACCTCCATAATTACGATCATACAACAAAAATTCTGCAAATATTCTGTCCTTACTTTGACACACGACTCCTGCTTCTTGATCGTTTGTGCACGGTCGAACATTGGATGTGGTGTTCTTGCACTGGAGAAGATTAGTTGCTTCTGTAAAACAAATAGGAGATGGAAAAACTCAATCACTGCAAAATCATTTCAAAGCTACGATTGTTAGAGAAACCAAAAAAAAAAAACGTATCACAATTACATGACAATAAAAACGGAGAGATCTAACAAACTAACACAAAATGTTGGGAGATCAGTTTAAAGACACAGGCTGTCAAACTTTGACATCCGAGCTACATAGTAATGTTCAAATGGACAAGTAAACACCCTAGAATACAAAAGTTTGGAAAGCCATGCTGCCACCGGCAAGATATGCATGAATTAACGTCACCCATGAATTTCCACTGCGGTGGAGCACAAAATAGCCTATACAGACAGTAAATTTATAGGAGGAAACGGGCATGGTAATTCCGTCAACCTGAATACTCGTAGATTTTTACTTTTTTTAGAAGCACTAAATAATCACAGCTTCATTTGTAGACCTTATTAAAGACACTTAGAGCATGGAGGATTATGTAGCTCACATTTTTTTAAACTGTGGTCGTTGTTAGCCTGTTGCTCTAAGTTATATTGATTCTAGAATTACGTGTACTGTTCAAGATTTCTGCTGTGGATGTTTTTCAATTTTCCTCTTTGTTAGATGCAGGGGCTTCGCCTACCCGATAGAATTCTTAAATCATTTTCAATTCAAATCCTATCGACGAGATTTCCTCGATGTTCCCAACAATGAACTTGGGGTGGGGTGGGGGTGCAAGCATTTACAATGAAGCTACATTTTTTACAGTAGCCCAATACTGAAAAGTTATGCAATATGTACATACATCTAGGTATAAGTGCATTATTTGTTGGTATACTGTACTTTATAAAATGTGAGTTACGTAAACCTGCATGCTCTAACTTGTCTTTGATAAAATTCGTATTTCAAAATGATTTTTAGTGCTTTAAATAAGTGAAAATCTGTGAGTACTCAGGGTGACCGCATTCACTTTGTCCATTTCATCCCATAGACTACAGTGTGTAGATCTAGGATATTTTATACTCCACCGCAGAAGTAATTCCAAGAATGATGCTTATTAATGCATATCTTGTCAATGGCAGCATAACTTTCCATTCAACTAGTCCATTCAATCACTACCGTATTATGTAGCTCAGTATCAAAGTTTGACCTTTTTTCTTAAATTGAAGCTCCACAATGTTAACTTGTGTCTTTAAACCAACTATTCTTTGCGGAAGTGACGAGTCACCGTTAGAGAAGCTTTCACCCTAAACGATGTTAATTACTACATTGTGCATGTATTTCTGAATCATATCCTATTTATTTAACATGCGACGAACATAGGCTGTCAGTGAATGTCGACACACAATTATGATTTCAAACACATACTCCTTCAGTCTAGAAAAATACTTTTGACTGAGGAAGGATGAATGCGATTAAAGTTAGCCACATTTTCAGCCTTGTACGTATACAGACAATGTGCTGAGGGTCGTTCCAGTGTATTTCCATATTCAGAAATCATGGGGGATGGCGGTACGCGCCTGATTCATTTAGGGTATATTTACTGACATCCGCTTTAGACGGCTAATAATAGCTCACAATTGGCAACCACCATATTGGATCTTTGCCCAAGAACCATGTATGTGGGCTGTGGTGTAACTAATTTTAAAGGCAAAATTTAACAGAGTTTCAAGTTTTAACAAATTCTGAGCTACATAATCTTTCACAGTAATGTATGCGTGTCTCTGATAAGGTCCAAACATGAAGCCCTGAAAAAAAATGTACTTCAAAACTATCATTAAGTTCTTTTAAAGGCATTGCATAACAATGTTTCTAGTGTAAAAGATCTGAGCTACATGATTCCCCATGCTACCAGTGTCTTTGATACGGTCTAAAAATGAAGCCCTTAAGTGCTTTAAAAAAGTGAAAAATCATTGAGAGACAATTACAGCTTTCCCCCATGGACTGCTGTATTGCAGAATTTCCTATCGGCTGAGAATAATTAATGTGCCAGTTTGTATCTGTACATATTGTACTAGTGACAGCATAACTGTCTAAACTTTTGTGTTCTAGGGTGTTTATCTAGGAGTTTTATTGTCCATTCAAAACTGTCAGATATGTCAGATAGCAAAGTTCGACAATTTTTAACGGGTCTTCCACAGTGTATACAGCTCCCAAAAAAATGCTACACATGCGATCGTTAATTCTTCAAAGTCATTCAAAATATGTCATTGGTGATTATTTCATGGGTTAGAGCATTCTTTTTCCAACAAAATGATACCATGGTCATTAATTTTGACTGAGGTGTTTGGATCTCAGGGCTATATTCTGAGGCAATGTAATTTCCTAATTGCTATTTTTTAACCTCCAGCGATTATCAGAACACCGAAATATTCTCACGTTACGGTGTGCCATCGAATAAGGTATGCCGAACAAAGGCAGGCATGCCCTCGCTTTGATAAGGAAGACGATGTAGACTGCATCTCCATTGTCATCGCGGTTTGTCTGGTATGGCACGCTGAGACGCGAGATATCTCAGTGTTCGGACGACCGCCGCTGATGAAATTTGCGAATTGGAAATGACATTGCCTCGGAAAAATGGCCACAGGACCCAAACGAATGACTCAAAATCAATGATCATGGTAATCATATTGTTGGAAAGAGGATGTTCTAATCGCTGAAACAAAAAACCGATGGCATATTTCAGGTGAGTTGAAGAAATTAGCGATCGCAGTTGTAGCATTCTTTTCTGGGCTAACCTGTATAGCGTCTTTAAAAGGTGAAATTCAATGAGCGACCATTTCTTTCCACCCATTATTAGGCTTTAGTCATATTCTGATTTGTATTCTTAATCTTTGTGTACATGTATTTTGCTGGTGACAGCATAACATGCAAAATGTTTGTTTTATATAGTGTGTTTATTTGTCCATTTAAATAGTATCATGCAGGCGGCGGAACGTATTTTCGTTTGGGGGGCAAAGCCAAAAAAGGCACTTATATGTCAAAAGGGGCATTGGGCGCAAGCAGATATTTTCACCATCAGATTAGGTGTTGCTTGAAGATCTGTTATTAGCGGCAGTCTAGCTCGAACCCACCTTTTTTAAATGTTTTCGCGATTTGAAACATGAAATCTATAGGCCTACACACAATCCGCGAGCGAGCGTAGCGACGAGCGGTTTGAGAAAATTTAGAAATGTTAAGTTGTAAAACTCGCAATGTGGTCTATTCTGGCGCTAATTACAGCACTGACCTTTTTTGCAGTATTTTAAAAGAGATAAAGAACATCTGTCTAGATCAAACTTTTCTGCTTGAAGTAGCTGTTTCTTCATAGTAATGTAACTTGACAAACGTTTTTGAAGAGGATTTCTGATCATTTAAACATGAAATATACATGTATCTACCTCGCGAGCGAGCGTAGCGAGCGAGCGGTTTTGGAAAAATTGGAAATTTTCAGATGTAAATCTCGCTTCTGGTCTATTCTAGCGCTAATAATAGCACTGATTTTTTGTAGTATTTAAAAAAAATAAAAACATCTGTCTAGATCAAACTTTCTGCTTGAAGTAGCTGCTTCTTCACGGTAATGTAATTGAGTAAAACCTTTTTGAAGGGATTTCTGATCATTAAAACATGAAATATACATATATCTACCTCGCGAGCGAGCGTAGCGAGCGAGCGGTTTGGAAAATTTGAAATTTAAGTTGTAAACTCGCTATGTGTCTGTTCTGGCGCTAATTACAACTAGAATTTTTGAGTGTGTTAAAAAGATGAAGAACATCAAACGAATCCATAAAAATCATGAGGCAAATACGTTAGTGAGGGCAGAGATGATAAACTAGTTTCGTTATAAATTACAAAGTCATGATGCACATTGCGAATACTTGAAGTTCTGCTGAAGAAAATGGGCCATCTTCTCCTTACGAGGTGATTTCTTTGTTGAAGAGAAGAAAAGGTGACCGTAGGAAAGTTACCTCACGAAAAACACTTTTTTATAAAATAGGGCCATGTAATTACGAGAAAAAAAATTGGAGAGGGCACAATTTTTGCAACCGCAGACGGCTCTATAAGATGAGAGGCCCACAATTTTTGCAACCGCAGACGGCTCTATAAGATGAGAGGCCAAATGCCCCTTCTAGGTACATAATGTGCCTCTTCTTTGAACAAAGTATTTTCTTTCTCTATTATGTGCCCCATCAGACAGTCAGAGGCCAAAAAAAAATAGAATAAACAATAACAAAAATAAAAGAAAATCACCTCCAGTGACGAATGTGCGTATATAAAGGTTTCACTGCACTCAGTGTTGGTTCAAACCAAGATAAGGCTCATTCAACTTAGAAAAAAGGGCATTATTTGCCTTCAATTAAAATGGGGGGGGGGATGGGGCAAACAGTAGCATGGCATAACTTTGTTACCACATGAAGGCATTAAGAGGAGATGCTAAATGCCCTTTTTAGGCACAAAAATGCTTGTTGAATATAATTTACCTAATTATGTCTATTGTATGCCTGTAACGTGCCCCGTTAGGGGCAAAAAAAATAGAATATAAAGAAAGACAAATATCGACAAAAATGAGTAGACTAAAAAAAGGCGTCATTTCACAAAGGGCACATTTCATTTTGAAAAAGGGCACATTTCGTTTTGAAAAAGGGGCATTTTTTTTGCTATCCAAAATTTTGGGGGGGGCAAGTGCCCCCCCGCCCCCGCCCCCCGTTCCGGCCGCCCCTGGTATCATGAATGTCAGATGTCACAGTTTGACCATTTCGTAAATGCTGCTTCCAAAATGATAAGTAGTGTCTCTACAGGCAGGGTATAGTTTTGCATCATGATGAACAATGCTTTTTATTTCTATTGTGATCGACATATCATTTCATTTGCAGCCCTCCAGATTTACAAAGAAAATCGCTCATGCCTTTAGGCTATTTATGAAGGACGTGACGGTGAACTTTGAAGATCAGTAATTACAATTTGAAAAATGAACCAAAACAGTAACTTTGTCAATCATTTTTGGTGTTAAGGTCACTGAACTGAGTCTGTTCTGTAGTATTATTTCAGTATTCATGTATATATGAATGATTATTCTGCATGAGATTTTATAGGTTAAAGGCTAATAATATAATTGGGAACACTAAAACTGCCTCGAGAAGCAAATGAGCTCGGACATATACCATATGGACTACCTGGAATGTAAATTTTGGCAGGAAAGATCCGTCGTGAACGTGTTTATTTAAGGCGAATCAAGCATAAACATACCAATACTGAATTACTCTCATGCCCCGATAGAAATTGATCACATAGAAAGCTACACAAAAACATTGCCTTTGAAAAATAGCCCCCCCCCCCTCCCCCCGTGTCGCCGCCCCTGTCCGAAACAAGGCATAGGGGTATACGTCGTATTTCGTGTTAACCAAATCTTTCAATTTTCTTTCATATTTGTTTTAAATTCTTACTTTCAAGTTGTTTTTACTTTTTTTACTTGCAGATCAACCCGGGGGGGGGAGAGTCATGACCCCCTTTGCCCCCAGACTACGCCATTGTATGCTGGATGACATACCTGGTTTACACTTGACGTTGGTCAGCAGCACGTTCAGATAACTGTCGCCATATTTCTCCCCGGCGTCGCCCACGGGTACGGCGGGCCCCGGATGGCCCAACTCCCTGCATACTACGGTGGCTTCTGATAAGGTCCAGCCGTCGCCCCCGCAGACCGATGACCACATACCCGGTTGGATGCTATTCTCGTAGGCGACTTCGAGTCGCCCCTCGGTTGGATTGGAGCCACCTCCGAGTCGTATTTCTGTTTCAAAATGTTTCAAAGAAATTTTCAGTCAGACTTGAAAAGCATCGTTTGACTGTTTCCAGTTTTACAAATCTATAGGCTGCGTGATTCTGCGTGTCTCTAAAAAGGTCTAATGAAGCTTTGGAAACAATTGCACCGGTGCGCCTATTTCAAAACGATTAATGGGTGCTATCAACAAAACAAAAATCTGTGAATAACCACCCCCCCCCCCAAAAAAAAGTCAACTAGATGCTTAATTCAAGTTTAACGTTTATCCATACTTATCTTGCTAGTGGCAACATAACTTTCTGGAATAGGGTGTTTGTTTGTCCATTCTAGCACTATCGTGTAACTGAGATGTCAAAGTTTGATTTTTTTTTATTGCACACAATATCAAACTATGTCTTCAAAAAACTGATGAATGTATATCATTTCTACAAATTAACCTTCAAAGTTAGAACAAACTTGGACGATACATTCAGCAAATAATTATGATTTTTAAAGTTACTGTTACATTATGTCGATTATTTTTCCCTTTTCTGGGCATTTAATAAAGCATTAAATCCAGCTCCGTCTTTCAATTAGTAACACTACAATCAAATGGAATTTTTTAGAAGATTGAAATAATCTCTTTTATTGCTCAGATGGAGAAAAGGTAAACACTTCATTTATATCATGCCTTCCTGTGTGTGTGTGTGTGTGTGTGTGTGTGTGTGTGTGTGTGTGTGTGTGTGTGTGTGTGTGTGTGTGTGTGTGTGTGTGTGTGTGTGTGTGTGTGTGTGTGTGTGTGTGTGTGCGTGTGTATGACTGTTTTATTTGATGATGGTATGCAGCTAAGATAATTTTGAGATTAATATTATGGACAGGATATCAAAATATTGCATTACAATCTGAAACAAAATATTTATGATATCAAGCTCCGCCCTATATGGAATCACGCTGCTTTGTTTTATTCTTTGACACACCCCCCCCCCTTCCTCCCACAGTGCGTTACTCATCACTAGCTTATCGTACATCTGTGGTTTGCGCAACTCGTGTACGTAAAAGGGACTCAAAGCAGCTGGCTTCTTAATGTGAATAGAAAGGTCGCCTGAATTTCAAACAAAAATCCCAGGCACACGCAATGCACCCACAAAACAAGGCCACATTTTTTTTCTTTCGTATGTGATTCTATAATTTGTGTCAGTTTGTTTTAATTTTTCACTCAGTAAGGTAAAATGGCGACTAAGTGCATGGGAACATACACTGGCATGTAATGCCGAAATATTAATGTTGTTGTTTACGATACTTTCTTCTTTTTAAATGCAGTGTTTTTATATCCAATGTATATTTTGTTAAGTATATTATATAATATTAATATGTGTACCCTTAGACTACATTTTCTTTATCGTTCTTGCTAGAGGTTTAATTTATTTTTCCAATTTTGTGTAAATATTTCACATGGAAAAATACATCCAACGAACAAAATGATATATAATACAATATTGGTTACTACACAGTTGTTAATTTTCAACTGGGGATAATACAATTTCAGAATTCATTTCTTTTTAAGGAAATCATTGAATTATCGTTACAAAGTGGTGGAAACTACATACAAAAACCAAGTTTGTACTACATAGGTCCCATATTTCATGAATGGATTGAGCAAACTAAAATTGCATTTCATTAAATTAAAATTAAATGTCCACAAGATCACCATTGGAGCTGGGCAAAAGAAAAATTCTAGAAAATTCCGTCGAATGTCGAATTTCTTGATGTATAAATTAGTCGAATGAATTACGATTGAAATGGCTCGTACTGTCGTGTCAAGACTATACAACCACAAAAGTTTTAGCAAAGGTGAAATGACTTGGACCTCATGTAGTCTGTAATTTTGTGATTTGTTTTGACTGATCTTTTTCCTTTACTATTTTAGTTTTGTTATCATTGGATCATTTGGAACCAGAATATAGATATTTACGTTAAAAAAACTATATCTTTCTGATCAATCTTGCCAACAATTTTATTTCCATCCCCTGCACGGAAAACAAGGGCCCTATATGAGTTTATTGTTCCTTGCTGCAGCTGCTACAGTATTGTATGAAGATGAGATAAGTTCGTCTCCTGAAGGACATAAAGACTCGAAAGTCAAACAATAGAATTGGAGAGGGATAACCAACCCACCCACCCCATCTTCCTCCCTTTCTGTTTACGTATAGAAACAAATATCCCGGGCTCTTTTCATCATTTTACGCAAATCCTACTTTTGGCAATATTGCGTCAAAGAAGTAATTATGCGGTTCGAAGATCATTGTCATCGAGTCTGAAAATCCGAATCAATAATTTTCGTACGTAACACCATAATTGTTAGACGTCAACATTTTTCTTGACCTTGAAATCACATTTAGGTAAATAAAGGCTGCAGAACATTATCAAAGTAAAAGTGTTGGATTCGAGACGTCGAGTCCACAAGTACCGAGCCTGAGTCCGCAGATAAATACAACCTATCCATTCGTTTTATATTGGGACTCGAATCCCGAGTCCAAATTGGACTCGAGTCCGGACTCGACCAAAAGCTAATTATTATACGATTCCTTAATTCTTCTTAATGCTAGGTTCACACTGCCGATCTGTCAACTCGATTATGCAGTTATGAGTTTTTAAGGTTTTTAACAACTTATGTATGACAGCAAGATCAAAAGGGTCAAAGGTCATGTTAAAATATCGTCTTGTATCATATTAAGGGATAATGACATAATAATTTCATAGATTAAGATACCTGGTGGGGAGTTGGAAATAATTCTGCTATCCTTGTATTGTAAGACTTGTTAATGTTAGAAGATTAACAGAAAAATGACGACGAATAGTATTCTGTGAATAGAATTCAGTGCCATGATAACAAGCCTATTAGCAAGGGAAAACGAATATTTGGATTCGAAATATATTTTGGTTCTGTTCTATTTTAGAATTATCTCCTGAATACTTTTACATGTACTTTAGGCCTACCACCACTACCATTACCACCACCACCACCACCACCACTACTACTACTACTACTACTACTACTACTACTACTACTACTACTACTACTACTACTACTACTACTTCTACTACTACTACTACTACTACTACTACTACTACTACTACTACTACTACTACTACTACTACTCTACTACTACTACTACTACTACTACTACTACTACTACTACTACTACTACTACTACTACTACTACTAAAGTACTACATTACTACTACGACTACTAATACTGATACTTATACTAATACTAATACTAATACCCATACTAATACTAATACTAATACTAATACTAATACTTGACTAATACTCTAATCCCAATACTGATGACTATACTTCTACTACTTCTACGTCTACACTTACTGCCTACTATACTTCTACTAGTTTCTACTACTACAAATACTAATTACTATGCTACTACTACTATACTACTTCAAGCAGTAGAGTAGTTATAGTAGCTGTAGTAGTAGTAGTAGTAGTTATAAGTAGGTAGTAGTATGGTGAGTAGTAGAAGTCCAAGTAGATCATAATGACTGATGATAATAATATATATAATAATAATAATAATAATAATAATAATAATAATAATAATAATAATAATAATGATAATAATAATAATAATAATAATGACGATGATGATCATGATGATCATGATGATGACGATGATAATGATGATTATCAATAACTAGTGGTGTAAAACAGTTACAAAACAGAAATAGATACAAATACCATTTGACATTATTCAGCTGTTAGCAGTTGTTATTTGTTATCATGCCACAAATTTTTTGAAAGTGAGACATTCGCGTTTACCACTAAGACATGTGAATATTAGTGAAAAGACATGGTGGCGACAGTTTACGCGTCATGGATGAACTATTGACGTGCAATGGCATGAAAGACACCGGAAAACGGGAAGTTTAGTCCCCCAGAATTCACACTGACTAATCTCCTAGAATAAGGGTAGAAGATCATATTACGTCAAATGGTTGTTTTCACCCATTACTTGACGTGAATGTGATAAATTCATGAACATAATTATGTGCAATCACACAGCATGTATTACAATTTATATACATGTACAGTCCGTATAGACAAAATTTGCACTCTTGTAAACGGCTGGTTTTCAAGTAACCATGGTGATAGGTAAAATATTCGCATATCGCACGTCGTATCTTCTGTCAAACTTATCAAAATAGGTCCTTAAAGGTCCTTCTCAAAATAGACTTGATCCCGTCTTGTACACGTGTTAGGTAGGTCAATGCCTCGTGATGAGTCGAAGAAATTATCATGAAAATTATCCAAGTACAATATTGTGTCTATACTAGTTCAGCAAATACTGATTTCTTTTTTTTAAATTATAGATACCTTCTCCTACCTTAAAGTGAAATGCAACATAAACATCTTCCTAAAAGAAATAAAACAGTGAAAGTTTGAGGAAATTTAATTGAACCGTGCAGGAGTTATGAATGTTCAAAGTTTATTTAATCGTTATGGAGGATTCTTAAATCGGCAACTTTACCACTTTTAGAGATGAAAATGAGGAAAACTCCCCTTTGGTTTTGTACACAAATTTTCATTTATTCGTATTTTTTTAACGAAATATCTGATTGCGTCTCGCTTCTTGTACTAGTAAGTCCGAGCAAAAATAATTCTACATATTTTTCTAAAAGAAATTGATTACCTTCTCAACTGACATTTCAGAAAAAAGGTTAATTTGTATATAAACCAAATTTTATGAGAAGTTTTCCACACTTTCATCTAAAAAAGTAGTAGAGTTGCCAATTTAAGAATCCTCGATAATAAGGATTTAGTAAACTTTGAACATTCATAACGCTTGAACGGTTCAGTCAAATTTGCTCGAACTTTCTCTATCTTCATTTTCTTATTGTTATCTATTCTCTGAATGCATTTTTAAATGATATAGGTATATGTGAAAATAGAATGTTGTTCATAATCATATGGTATCAAGACTAGCGGAAATTACGTGGTGACACAAATTGACAAATGTGTTATTATATACCAAACATATATCGTAGCTAGAGAACCAGAAGGGCCCTACCACTGTACAAAATCAATGGCCTTAACGCCCTTTTGATTTGTTCTCGACTGCAAAAAGTTATTGCCCTTTTCATACACACTCACCTGACGATCTGACAAAATTGTTATACGAAATAGGAAATTACTAATGTATGTTGATCCTCCCCCCCCCCAAAAAAAAGAAAGAATATGAATCAATGAGTCACTTACCTCCGTCTACGAAATTAGCAGACAAACAGATGAAGACAATGGCAATTAACCAGTGTGAACAAATAGATACATTCCAACTTGCCATGGCTGACGAAAGTCCGTTGTCGGGTCACCAATATTATTAATTTCCGTAAATCGTTAGGACTGTTTCCTTCTTTTATTGATAGATTTTTGTCACAAATTGCTGAACTCTCGATGAATTTCTATAGTTGTGAGCGTTTCACCAATAGTCTTTATGCTGCCGCGATTGATGCATGGGCAGCGAGACTATATCGATGTGTGTAATGTTCCCAAGTAGAAACTAAATTCGAGCAAATCGCTGCGAATTCGGTGAAGGGGTTCTTGGGCCGTGTCTCACCCCGACGTCCCCCGACAGGCTCTATGTTTCATGATGACATCATCGGGATTTATCCTTCCTCGGTGTCAGACCCGGGTCAACTCATATCTTTTGCGTCCTTCGTTATCTGCACGGCTGTATCTGAAACTGAATCGCAGGTTATATGATTTCAGTTAGTATTGTATGAAGTTATTAACTCTCTCCGTGTTACTAGAACTACACCCCATAGATTTTCCATGTGGCATTTTGTGTGCGGTACTGTGATGGTTTAGTATTTGGTTGGCATTGATGATCCCCCACGTACCACTACCAACCTTACAGTATACGTGAACTACTTAAACCGCCAAATCCGAGTATATTTTTTGTCAGACATGGCTCTGTGACCTTATAGCCCAAGTTTAGTTTTGGGGATTTTTTTTTTATTTGTAAAGCTTTATGCCCCAAAGTCATAACCCTGCCATAACAGTTTCTGAATGTCTTTATTTTTTTAAATCAGTATTAATGAAAAATCTGGGGCCGGACCCCCGAGATTTTCGACTATATTTTTACATTATAGCATCCAAAGGGTTAATAAGGCGTTAAAGGTTAATTATAGTTTACTCATCTGAAAGAGCGACTCTGTTTTTTTTAGATGACGGTTCAACTCATTACTACTTACACACTTATTACCGCTTTGGATGCGTAATGTAAATATAGTCATTAATTTAATAAAAAAAAAAAAACCTAAAGACATTCAGATCTATTATTGCAGGGTTATGACTGCGGGCATAAAGCTTTCAAATTAGAAAAAAAATCCCCCAAACTAAACTTGGGCTTTAACATCAAATTGTTTTGACATTTGAAAAAAAATATCTTATTACTAAAAAAATGTAGCCTAAATATTTAACTTTGACGTACACTTCAGTGTTGTATTCGAGTCCACAAGTTGCAAGCCAGTGTCCGCATTTAAAGACAACAGTGTGGAAGCCCCATTAATAAAAATGTCAAATTTTGATATCTGACATAATCTGACAGTGTTTGAATGGATAAAGTAACACTCTATAACACGAAACTTCAGGCAGGTATACGGTCACTCGTAAATCGGTACATGAATTATTGTCAGGGAATGAAAATTCTACAACACAGCTCGCACAATAGTTTTCATTTTTTAAAAGCATATAATGATGTTTTAAACTGCAATTTTTCCGGGCTTCATTATTAAACCTTATCAGAGACACTAGTAGCATGGGGAATCACGTAGCTCAGATTTTTTTTTTAAACTGGAAACATTGTTATACGATGCCTTTAAACAAAATCGTGTCATTCATTTTACATAGAGAGTCGACGTCGAGTCCGAATCAGAGTCCACTAAACTTGGACTCGAGTCCTAAATCAACTACAACACATGACATACTTACAGTTATTTGATTTATTCTTTTGTAGCAAAAATTCATATCCCAGATTCGCATTCATTAATTCATTTTCTCTCTCACTCACTCTCTCACTTTTTTTGGAGAAGAGGTTATATTGGTACGCTCGTAATTTAAACCGGACATTCAATCCAGCATCTCTAGAAAGCGTAGACTATATTTAGAACAACCGGGTGCAGTTGATAACCTAAAACTTGTGATTAAGCTACTGGATTCCGTTCCTGGTGTGTGTGCCGTGTCCATGGATACTCTACCTGCCCCACCCCTCCCCCTTCCCCTTCCCCTTACCCCCCCCCCCTTTTTCGCAAGAGGATATGTCTCGGGTTGTTACATTTCGGCCTTAACCACTGGGTGATTCCGCACTGGGGTGTCCTGTACGACATACAACATTTTGCAACATTTTCAGTCTGGTGACTGAACCTAAAAAGGGATGAAGTTATGTCTGGTTGTTATAAATAATATGGGAAGGTAATATCAAAAGTCAGCTGGGGCCTGTTTCATAAAGGGGGTGTTATAAATTGATTACAACGTCATTTCCAAACATTATTTCTGGTATGCTTACCCATAGAGTGGTTTTTTTTTATTTGGCAAGTAATTTGTCGTTTTGAGAATCAGACAAACGTGTCAGAGAATCAGAGAATACACAGTACTGGTTGATGATGGAAAATCTTTCATCAAAATTTCACATTTCCATATTTTCCAGCTGAGAGTAAATTACATTTGCATTATAATGTGGGACTAATTCACTTCATTTGCAATAAAAAGTTGAGGAATTGTCAGTTTGAGTACCCGACGGAGTAGGCTCCGTTGCTGCAGTGTGTATGGCAACAATTAACATAGTCCCACATATAGATATCTGTGTTAGAACTTGTCAGCAGTGGGGATTTGTGTAACGGATATATCCAAAACGAAGTGTTCTGTTGTTTTCAACTACACTCTCTTGTACTATAGTGACATTTTTAGAATACCATCTGTTTACAGAAGGTTTGAAAGCAGTTGATATTAAAATGTTGTTGTTCTGCAAGTAATCAACCAGTGCTGTGTATTCTCTTTACCCTCGAAAAGTTTGGGTAGACACTTCCACTGAGGTGTGGCCCTTCCGATGCCCCCGCTGAAATTCAGTGGACAGACTGTTACTTTCCGATGCTTCCGGTTAATTTCCATGAAAGGACTGAACATTGCAGCACAGGTATGATATACATGGGGCTTGTTTCATAAAGCTGTTAATAAGTTCTGCATGATTTTACGAATGACTTGAATATGGTAAGCCAATCATGTATGTGATTCTCAAACTACTGAAATCACATCTGCTAATGTTCAAATATACAAACATAAATTAACATTCTTACTCTTAATAACCATTTAACAAGCGTTTCAATACAAACTCTGTCTTTGGGCAAATCTAATCGACATTAATCATACTTTTTTTAAATGATTCGAGTCATTCGTAAACTCATGCGTAACTTACAAACAGCTTTATGAAACAGAACTCCAGAAAGACTTATTATTTTTCTATGAAATACACAATAAAATTGTCAAATGTCTTACGGGACGTGGAGAAATCCACCAGATATCATTGCTCTATGGTAGTACTGTATTATCAAATAACTATGAAACAAACCTTCACTTCATATTTGTTTGGATTGCAGAATAGAAACTATTATAAAAAAATGTCAAACTTTTTATACAATCCGTGCACCCGTAATGCCGTCCTACACCTCTTCAACACCGTATGAACAAAATACGTCTATCGTCTCCACACCAGTCTATTTAAAAATAAAAATGTTAACTTTTAGGCATACAAGAGAGATCCACTGGCTTTAAATAATCTGATTTTTGTGCCGCTGACAATATCAGACAAATATCTGAATGCTATAAATTACCGTATGCATGTATGTATGTATGCTACACCTCCCTACTCAAGCTATTGCAACATACAATATAACGCATACATTTACGTTGAAGGGGTTTTCTAAAATGTGTCCTAACTCCGTTTATTATTGGAAAATTACAATCTAAAAAAGAAAAAAATCAATGAATATACTTTCTCGTTCCTTCTCCAAGGCGGAGAGATTATCAAATGCAAGCGCGCCTACGACAGAGGGGATGGAACATAAATTGTAACCCCTTTTTTTGCTCCCCGTAGGGGTGGGGTGTTAATTAATACTAGCATCGTAATTCGGTTTCAGATTACCAATGAAACGGTTTTAATGGTTTGGAAAGACTTCCAGCAAACAAAAATGTCACTATGATCCTCTGAAGGGGTCTCAGAAAGAAGACCACACCCCTCCAAGACGAAAGTGACCTCCTATCTTCATAAGACAGTGGTAAGGAGGAAACGCGCCACATTTAAAACAAGACCTCTTCAAGATATAATTTCTTACTCTTGTTCTATTCTAAAGGCAGTTTACTATTGTAAACATCTTAAAATTTACTGTCATGAGACTTCACGGTACACTGGATATATAATGATGCGAAGAAAAAGCCATCATCTTTTATGAGTAGCCTTATCCTCCATGTCACTGTCTTATGAAGATAGGAGGTCACTTTCGTCTTCGAGGGGCGTGGTCTTCTTTCTGAGACCCCTTCAGTGGATCATAGTGACATTTTTGTTTGCTGGAAGTCTTTCCAAACCATTAAAACCGTTTCATTGGTAATCTGAAACCGAATTACGATGCTAGTATTAATTAACACCCCACCCCTACGGGGAGCAAAAAAAGGGGTTACAATTTATGTTCCATCCCCTCTGTCGTGGGCGCGCTTGCATTTGATAATCTCTCCGCCTTGGAGAAGGAACGAGAAAGTATATTCATTGATTTTTTTTTTTTAGATTGTAATTTTCCAATAATAAACGGAGTTAGGACATCATTTTAGAAAGACCCCTTCAACGTAAAATGTATGCGTTATATTGTATGTTGCAATACTTTTGAGTAGGGAGCGTATGCATGTATGAATGTGTGTATGTATGTTTGTTTATATTGTATTGTATGTACATATGTATGTATGTATGTGTGTGTGTATGTATGTATGTATGTATGTATGGATTGATGGATGGATGGATGGATGGATGGATGGATGTGTGTATATATGTATGTATGCGTGTATGTATGTAAAATGTATGTGTGTTTTTATGTAAGCGTGTATGCATGTACTCTCGAATGTGTAGATAAGGATCTCCAAAATGCTTCCCAAACCCCTCCTATGAATGTGCCCCTTCCTTATAATTTGCCTCCCACTAGGTGTACCCAGCAATCTCTAATTGATTGTGTAACAAACCAAAAAGAGCAGACTTTACTGCAGAATCAGGCAGGAAGACCAATGATTAGAATGACGAAATCATGCGCGCGATTATGAATAACAACTGTTGGTTCACCAGACGTTAGGAATTATTGTATAGTGTTACTAAAATGTAGTCTGGCTTCCAGACGTTTAGACTAACCCATCTCATATTGATAAGGAAACACTATCTTCAGTCAACTGCTTTGACTAAGACTAGTGTTTTGATTCAACTAAGGCAAAGTGGGTGTATTCTGAAGGTAAAACAAGTCAGAGAGTGAGTGTACTCTAGAGGTAAAGAAAGTCGTATGGTCTGGAACCGAGGCTAACTGAAATGATACTTCGTTCAAAAATCACGTGACCATGATGAATCTGTCATCAATTCAATCCAGAAGGCTGCTTCTGGGTGCTTCTGTTGCTGAGCGGTACAGGGGATAAGTTCAAACTGTTCTCATTGTACGTCATGTGACAAAACCCGGGTAATACTACACCGATTTCATCCCCTACAACAGTACTACAGCTGTGCTGCACAGGGGTGGGGTTACGAGAGATATCAAGATCATCTTAAGGATGAAATTTTATTTTGGGAAATGCCATTGCCAGTTTGACAACAACTTAAGTTTTTTTGTTTGTTTTTTCGTCGAATCTTGCAACTTATTAGGGAGTCTATCATTGATTTGATATGGGAAACGGGTAAGATAATTAACGGTTAATAAAAAGAAAAACCTTGTAAACCAATGGATTCGAGAATGGAATATGTGGTGCTGAGAACTCAATGAGGATACAGAAGACTAGAAAAGAAGAAGAAATGAACGAAGAAGACAAGAAGACGAAGAAGACAGAACAGAAGAAGAAGAGAAGAAAAAAGTAAGAAGAAAGAAGAGAGAAGAAGAAGAAGAATGAGAAGAAGAGAGAAGAAGATGACGTAGATATTAGTAAGTAATATACGATATTAGTAGATTTGTTGTTAGTGTTTGATGTGTGTTGTGTGTCTGTTGTTGTGTTGCTTTGTTGTTGTTGATGTTGTTGCTTTGTGTGTGTTGTTAGTTGTTGTTGGTTTGTATTGTGATGGTTGGTGTGTATTGCGGTTGATTGTTTATGTTTTGATAAGCAGATAGCTGTAGTTGGTATAACGTAGACAGCAGACCAAAATGTGAGTGTGCAGCGGCACGGGAGTATAAGGTACGCACAGATAACACTGGTAGTGAAAAAAATCTGAGATTTTCTGTGAACAATTCACTATTCAGGTTCCCACGATGGCAATCCAAGCCTCCCCCAGTCCAATGAAGCTAGAGTTTCGCGCGAATTGGTGAGATTCAGATTTTATTTAGCAATACATTTCCCTCTAATGCGCTGGAAAAGGGTCGCCTGCCTCCCCTGTAGTTATTTCAGAAAGATTTACTAGTTTGAGTGGCCGCTGGAGGGGAGGGAAAGACCGCGCCTCAATTCTGATGGAGCAACTTGTGTTTGCTGCATCCCCCCACCCCGCACAACACACACAACCTTAGCATCCTGCGGTCCCGAATTTTAAGCTAGTATGTAGTTTGATCCATTGGCTAACTAAGATTAGTTCAACACGCATTATTTGTCTACGAAAATGTCTATCCGAAAACCTGAGAGACGTTCCGAGCAGTTTTCTGCTAGTAAAGTGCAAATCATGCTCCAACCGGCCGTCCCCCCAATTTACGTATTCTTGAACCCCTTATAAATTACTGTAGTAGTTCCTTTATCGACACAAATAACCAAGCAGCGCACCAAACCCTTGCTTATCATAGAATTTAATTATTGAGGTCTTCCCGAATAGGAGCTCATCCAGCGTGGGGGACCTACAGCGCGGGGCACCCCAGAGAAAAAATCTCAGCCTTGGAATCATCAGCCGTGTCAAGAGGACAGTGGCTCTCTTGCCAGCTGTACTCTTATCAACATGCAAACTTCAAGATTTCTCTTCTTCATATCGTTATTAAGCAGCAGATCTTGTCGATTCCGAACTGACAAGATCAGCCCGTGTTGGGAATTTATCAGCTAAAGCTAGCAGAGTGAACATGAAAGGTTTGTCAAGTTGACTGCCTATACTTGCGTCTCATTTTTTGTTTTTAGATTTATAACTACTAATACTATTTTTGTTGATTTAATAAACAATAATTAAACTTTGGCTGGCAAAGCTTCTTGAGATTATTGATTGTTTCATGTTTTTTCTGACCTTTGTTATTTTTGTAATGATTTTACTACAGGACCTTGATGTAAAACAGTTCGCAACTGATCTTGTAATCCTGTATAAATATGTTTTAATATATAAATAAATAAATACAAATTTGAATTCTAATGTTCTACTCTTTAACAGAGAGACAAAGTATTGATATAATAATATCAAGGTTAAAGGGCAATGCTCACTCATGTTTGCTTGCTATAACCTGTGTACAATCATACCTTATGACTTTAATTACTATATAAATTATACGTAATATCAGTGGTATTGTTCAGTGAGTACAGTATGTGTCTTTAATAAAACTTGTACTTTTCCGAACGTTTACTTCATATATTCAAGTCCAAAATCACGCTCCTTAGTCACCATCCTTTGTTTAGTAAAAACATGTTTTCTTTCTATGAACACAGGGGGCATTTCGGAGTTAGGAGATGCTCCTTAAACTTGAAATATAAATGCATACAGAGAAAAAGACAGAGGGGCAGGCAGACACAGACGCACACAAGACCTACACACAGTCACGCGCCAGGTAATATAGGAGGAGGTTAATAAAGCTCATCAATTGCGGATTGGGGGTCAACAGTTATGAACACTTACTTCGGTGACTCATAACTTCCCAACGTACAGGAATATGTTATGATGGGGAAGAGTGTTGTTGTAGCTAACCGAGTGCCAAAATATAATTATGAACAGTCCGTAAACAAAGAAACTATTTTTTTTTATATCTACAATGATGAGAATAGCTAGCCAATCTACACTGAAGCATGTTTGGACAATTGGCGGCCAGTGTAATTTCCACTGAATCGCCATTGAAATTATGCAGAACTTAAGAAAGTGCATTAAGTGATGTAAGAAAGTGCATACAATTTAATTTCAACACCCAAATCTCATTTAACATAAACCCCTTATCAAGGCAGTGATTCGTAAACAACTCCCTGCTCTGACTACAAATTGTGATGAAAAAGAAAATAATAATTATCTAGGTGTCTTCATGTAGCCCATTTTGTAATGAATGACGTTTGAGATTACGGTGGTCTCAAACACAAAAAAATATAAATATT
This sequence comes from Eucidaris tribuloides, assembly GCA_001188425.1. Lineage (NCBI taxonomy): Eukaryota > Metazoa > Echinodermata > Echinoidea > Cidaroida > Cidaridae > Eucidaris > Eucidaris tribuloides. The sequence continues at coordinate 85,461 of JZLH01S0031779.1, forward strand.
AACGATATAAAATAAAAATGATCGGTAACTTCCTACATAAATGACCGTTGTACTCGGTGTTCAGTCTACGAAAATGTTCGACTGTCATGGCCAAATGGCGTCATTTCCTAGTTTTCTTTTCCTACCGTATTATAACTGATAACTGATAACCGAGAAAAATACGTGCCACTTTTAATTAAACCGCAATTTCCTTTCACGATGGACTTATGACTTCAAGGAAGTTATTATTAACACTGTATCCCCGAGCTTAAAGTCCACTACAAACGGATTAGACGACATGTACGTCCCCGTGGGTCGGGGTCCAACTTGTCCCTACCTCACCCACTCCCCCAACCCCGGGATCTGGGCAAAGACAATCACGTAAAAACATGCTATACATAATGGTCTCAATTCTGATATTGGCAAATGTTTTTTTTCACCTGATAGTCCAGGCTGATAACAATGCGTTGACAATTTTCCGAGTAAATGATGATTTAGAACAGATGTATTCATTTTCCATCTCATAAAGAAACGAAAATAATAATAATAATAATCTAAACAATAAACAAACAAACCTTGAAAACTGCCATTGTATGATTTGAATAGCAAATTAAATATAAAAGCTTTATCGAAGCAATGATTTCGCCTGAATAGAAATACGCAAACGTTTATGAAAATTGCGGGACATTTTGAACTGATAAGACTGTATGGGTTAACGAGAAAACGAATAATGTTTTCCAAGGAGTACAATATTTTACATCGTCGCCATTATTTTTTTTAATAATTGATAGGCTTGTTAGTGGCAAGTGCATATTTTCAATCATTCAGATTTGAATTATGATTATTGACGGTTAATATAAAATCAAACGGTTAACGAATTTCAAAAAAAAGGTTGATACTGAGCAAAGGATCCTTTGCAGAATTAAGAGATTTTTTTTTCTTTTACTGTGCAATGAAAATCACGGATGTTATTATCTTATTGAATATTTGGTGCTCATGAACAACAAAGTTTAAAAGCAATTGACAAATTCTATTCCTTACTCCTAAGAGTATACGTCCATAATTTGAATAACGCATTAAAGATAATTTAAACTTGCGTCCAAACTAAACTTATGTAAACATGCATCCGCAATTAATATTTCAAATGCAAAATCTCCATAACGACCTATATCAGAATACTCTAAACATATCAAAACATGAAATTACCTCGTTTTTGGAATTCCAGAAGTTAAATGCGATGACTTCCCGTAATGTCCACGGTGAAACACCCGACGAAATTTGATGTTCCTGGCCTAATGCATAGAGGGGAAAATGACATTAATGGTGAAAACGCACAAACGAGCTACCGGTAATCTCCCTATTCGAGTCATGCCTGTTGCTATGGGTGTGTGTCAGCGAGTGAGTGTGCGTGCGTATGACTGTGTCTGTGCGTCGGGGGTGACCCTGTAGACACAAGTCCAAACCCCCAATATGTTTAAATTCGTTCTTCCTCAAGTCCGTGTACTAGTAACGGCAGTGAAAGAAGGACAGCTGTGACAAGCTATAGGCCCTATTAGCAATCAAAGCACGGTAGGGTTCATGATCATAGAGTGTAGAGGCGTCGATCTAGGAAGGAGGGCGCATAGGGCCGTCACCCAAATGAACATATTGGGGGAAACATATCCCCCCCCCCCAAAAAAAGGAATAATAATAATTTTGACAACTTGAAAAATTCTAAAAAGTAATGCCAGAATATGTTTATAAAGTAGTGATAGGTACTACAATCAATAAATCTGAAAATACAAAATATTACTAACATATACAATTTCAGTTTTGCCCCCCGCTTCGCGCGCAAAAGGTACATGATATTTTGCGAGCGAAGCGCGTCTGATTTTTTCTTATTTTGCCCCATCTCACACGCATTTCACAACTCACACGCACACAAACGCGCACGTACACACACACACCACACACACACCACACCACACACCACACCAACACACACACACACACACCCACACACCACACACACACACAACAAACTGCATAACGTCTCTCTTTTTTTATTTGATTCAATTTATTTCATTTTAAACACTGTTTATCAACTTTCCTCAAAAAAAAAACTACACATAACATACGCATTAAACAAGATACAAAATATTCACATTACACAAAGAAAACAAATGTACTAAAACTATGTGTATGAACACGGAAAAGGTGTAAGGGCACAACAAAAAAGTTACAAGGACTCTGCCTCAAATCTAATTGCAGTTCTTCACAATTCAATGTAATTATAAAACTTAACATTCCTACTCCTAACACACACTTACTCTGTCACGTTATTTCACTTACCTCCCTCTCCCATATGTAATGTACTCATAAAAATATAGACATTTTAAAAAATAACCTGATGAATTATTGCAGTAATGCTGGTAGGTATTTCGTCAGAATGTATTCTTTAAATCTCCTTTTAAAACATTTATACGATTACTATTTATAATGCTTTCAGGTATATAGTATTCCATACTTTCATTTCCCTTTTTTCTCTTTATTTTTTTGAGGCCGCTTACGTTAGCAGTCTCCTGCACCATAACCCCGTAATTATGGATGTATATGTATTTATTGTATTTTTGTTTATCAATAATTGATCTTTCGTACAGACTAATGTTAAAAACCTGTACCTACTTTGTCATATACGCTTGTGTCTATCGTCACTCTGATTTCATAATCAGCGTGTTTCTATTGAAGGTAGTTTTCCGGATGCAACCGGCTAATGGAGGAGAAGATCTCAATAGAAACAGACCTTCTCCGCCATTATCCGTCTTTTAGCGGAGAAGAGCCCAATAGAAACAGACCTTCTCCGCTATTATCCGTCTTTTGCCGGTGAGAAAGCGGAAATAAACAAACCACGTGATCGGAATACATGACCCCTGGCGCAGCGCGCGTGTGTTTGATTGAGCATAATTTGACCTCGGGAATCCCACAATACCTTGCGGCAATCCAGGTCAACGCATGGCCGGTAATCGTACGATCCCGTTAGGATCGATCGTGCTTTCCGGAAAACGCAATCCAATGGAAACAGACCTTCTCCGTTATTAGCCGGTTAAATTTCATCCGGATGAATACGGTAGGCTCAATAGAAACACGCTGTATGATTGTACATAAATGTTTTTGTTATTATTAGTATAGGCCTACATTATAGGCATACTTTCATTTGATTTGTTTGGCGGAAATAAAGTTCAAGTTCAAGTTCAAGTTCAATTTCAATTTTAATATAATTATGATAGTATGCAGAGGCCATGACTGTATACCCCAAGTCATGTATTTTTTATGCTTTTCGTGTATTTAGATATTATCTAGCAATATTTATTTATGTATTTATTCATCTGTTCATATATTCATTTATTCACCCAGTAAATGTATTTGTGTTACAAAAATTGGAAAACATTGTCAGCTTCATTTGAACCCCCAAAATAAATGTGTAAAACTTCCTATCACCCCTACCCCCTTTCCCGATTGTGCAATGATGAATTTATTACTCGTTCTATACTTTACAGGGGAAATCCTGCTAGTCAACAAAGTATATTTCGAATAACATCAAAAGAAAATCAAATCAGGGAATCAATTATATTAAAGTTTGAGAAATGTGACAATAAAGATATGCAAGTACTCAACCATTAATGTGTATTCTTTTTAAAGTATAGATGTCTTAATTAAATTAATATATTCGTTTAAAAACGTCTGCATACGCAATCACCTAGATAGGAAAGATAACCTCTAGTCGGAGTTAAGTTAATCCTTTTCTTTTCCCGTCGTTCATGTGGTTATTTTGAATATTTTTAATACTCTCAATCTTTGTATAACTGATGCTGTTTAAGTTGCCATTACTGAATTTTTTAAATGCATCTTGAGTTGGCCGATAAATAATAATAATAGTAAAAACAAGCTCCTCACTTCACAATTAAAGACGCTATATAACACTGTGGAAGACCCGTTTAAAAAAATTGTCGAACTTTGCTATCTGACATATCTGACAGTGTTTGAATGGACAAATAAACACCCTAGAACACAAAAGTTTGGACAGTTATGCTGTCATTGGGACCATATGTGCAGATACAAATTGGCACATTAATTTTATATCGGGCTATAGGAAATTGTGCAACACAGCAGTCTATGGAGAAAAGCTGGAATGGACTCTCAATGATTTTCACTTTTTTAAAGCACTTAATGATTGTTTTACACTGCAATTTTTTTCAGGGCTTCATTTTTAGTCTGTATCAAAGACACTAGCAGCATGGGGAATCATGTAGCTCAGATTTTTTAAACTGGAAACATTGTTATACAGTGCCTTTAAGAGCCCCTTCGCCATGTATGATATGCGCTTAACTAACATGCCTTCAGACAGACAAATAGACACACACACAAACACACATTCACTGATTATGTAGACACATTCTAAAAATCTAACATATTCTTACAATACTCGCTAACCAGGCATAGTACAACCATATCTCCATCATCCTTATCCTATCTGCATCTATCTGTTTTCGTTTAAGAACAAAATTATGATGTCCAGTTGGAAATACTGTATGTCTCCGTTTCTTTTCTGAAGTCCAGTCACCATCAGAATCAAGCTGATAACCTCTTGCATTTCATGTAATTTTGCCTATTTATTTTCAATTGTGCATGTATACTGAGGTCAAAAATCTTATCATTTGAAATTATACATCTTCCAGACTATATTTTTGGGTTTCTTTTTAGTCAGTATCAATTCTGGTATCAATTAAAGGAAATGACATGATTGGGGGTAGTCCTCAACTTGGGCTGAAACTACTCTAGAATCAAGTAAACTATGCAAGGATTCTCCTGTGAAAATCTTGTAGTCAAACGTGGACTCATTCTAAAATAAACAATGTCAATATTACTCGTAGCACGGAAACCTGCTGTGTGCCTCACTATGGGGCTTATTTTTATCGTCCCCGGATAAAATTAAGATACTCCTATGTTTATGCTTGATTCGGGAATGAAACCAGACACTTACGTGAATCGAGAAGTACAGACAATACAAGATGGAAAATACGTGAAAGTTTGAACGGTTCAAGAGTTATGATTGTTCAAATTTTATTTAATCCTTGTTATGGAGGATCCTTAAATTGGCAACTCCACCCACTTTTCAGATGAAAGTGTGGAGAACTTCCCCTATGGATTTGTACACAAATTTTCAATAATTTGCAGTTTTCTGAAGTGTCAGTTGAGAAAGTATCTAAATTCTTTCAGAAAAACATGTAGAATCATTTTTGCTAGGACATACATGTACTTGCACAACAAGCAAGAGCAAATCAGAAATTTGATTAAAAAGTGAGAATAAGTGAAAAAAATCTGTACAAAACCAATGGAGAGTTCTCCACACTTTCATCTGAAAAGCTGGTGGAGTTGCCAATTTAACAATCCTCCATACCAAGGATCAAATAAATTTTGAACAAACATAACTCTTGAACCGTTCAACCAAATTTTCACTTTCACTTTCACTTTCACTAATTTCCTTCTTGTATTATTCTGTAATCTCTGAATGCAGGAATGTGTCTGGGTTTCATTCCACTTGAAGTAAGCAAATTACAGACAAATCCTCCCAGGTGGGAGATCCACTCCTGCTAGTGTATAGTTGGTATATATTTCAACTCATTTGGTTCTTGAGTCATTTTCAAGTGTTCCCAATCATGTCCCGACGTTAGGAATACCCTACCTGACTACATAAAACATTGCACTTCCCTCTATTCTTTCAAAGCCGTAATGAAAAAGTATCTCCTTTCACAATACAATCATTGAATGAAATCAATCTCCAATAATTTGGCATTTTCCTTCAAATTTCAATCTCTGTTTACATGAGTGAACTTATTTATTTTTTTCATATAACACATCAGACAAACATTAATTCAAAAGAGGACTTGCGTTACATATCGATCGATTTATACTCATCCCTGCTATACTCAATAACACAAACCCTTGCGCTGCATTCTGCACGCACCACGCACCGAACACAATAATTAGACATACTAGCCTTAGGACACTTATTACAAATTCCCTTCCAAACTTTCTTGAATAAAAGTGACATTCATTCTAGAGTATTTTATCCATGTAGCTCGTCATTTCTTTTGGGGCCGCTATCTGATCAAGCACCGCTTATGATAGTTGGCCCTTCTGCATTTCAGTCTTCCAATCAAATGAACTAATAAGTCCCAGTCCAATTAACTTGTCTGAATTTGCACTTGGCTTTCTTCTATCCCCGAGACTCGTTATTACAGTATTTAAGTAACACTGTAATATTGCAATTAACTATTTTCCAAAATGCAATTAATTAAATATTGAACTTTCCGTCACTTAAAAATGATCATCTTGTTTCAGTATTCAAGCTAGTCAATTATGTCTCGTATTCGTCTTTTACATTGTCAAATGATTGTCAAGTGTCTTTGTTTTACTGGAATTTATAAATGTATTGTAGATAAATTCATGAAGTTTGTATATACTATTGAAACTTGAATAAATGCAGAAAATAATCTGCCCAAACAATATAAAAAACCTAACCTTTGATAGAATACATGTAGTGAAAATTTATTCATTTTTTAAATATGTTGACACAACTGAAGCTTTGAGAACATATTATAACTGAGAACAGGGTGTGATCTACATGTAGATCAAGTTTTCTGCTAATGCCCGTTTGGTTTTATAGGTTTTTGTTTTGTTTTGTTTTATTATATTTTTTGTGGGGGGTATATTTTTGTAATTCAAATCCTTAAAACCCCTGTTTTCCGTGAAAGTCATTGTTTTTCCCAAATTCTGTGAAATTCTTCCTTAAACTGGGGACTCTACTCCAAGGCCCCGTTCACATATTCCTTTCAATCATACTACATGTATACTCATACCATGGCACCGCCTGAACAGTCCTAAAATACATTAAACATCAAAATAAACTGCACCATGTTCTAAGAATACAGCTAAAGATGCATGCCACAGACTTGTTCTCGTTGTTGTTCACCGTTTGCTCCCCCAAGAAAAATTCAAAATTGCCAGAAGTGACAAGTCACTTTTTGTCATTGTGGTTTAGCGGCCAAGGGAAGCCCTTTGTCATCCGTTCTTTCACCCCCTAAACCCCGCTTGAGGTATGACTCACAACAAGCACGCCTGTGTGTGTGTGTATGTGTGTGTGTGTGTGTGTGTGTGTGTGTGTGTGTGTGTGTGTGTGTGTGTGTGTGTGTGTGTGTGTGTGTGTGTGTGTGTGTGTGTGTGTGTGTGTGTGTGTGTGTGTGTGTGTGTGTGTGTGTGTGTGTGTGTGTGTGTGTGTGTGTGTGTGTGTGTGTGTGTGTGTGTGTGTGTGTGTGTGTGTGTGTGTGAGGTGTATGTGTGTTTGTGAGGGTGTGTGTATGTGTTTGTGTGTTTGTGAGGGTATTGTGTTTTGTGTGTTGTGTGCTATGTGTCTGTGTGTCGTGCGTGCGCAGCGCGGAGCTTGTATCTATTGGTGCGTGTGTGTTGTGTCTGTGTGGTGTGCATGTAAGTATGCGTGCGTGTGTACGTATGTGTCATATGTGGCGTGTTGCGTGTGTGTATGATTGTGTGTGTCTCTTTCTGTCTGTTCGTGTGTGTAAGTGTCCTGTATATCTGTTTGTGCCTGTATGTGTCTGTGCGTAGCATGTTTTGTGTCTGTGTGCCTGTGTCTGTGTGCCTCTGGGGTGTGTTGTCTGTCCGGGGTGGTTTGGTGAGTTATGTCTGATCTGTGTAGTCTGTAAACATTTGTTGTCTGTGTGTGGGTGTATTTGATGCATATAGGGTTACATAACCTTGGGAGGGTGAAGATTTAACCCTCGGTTACCCCAATCAAGGAAAAATTCCCAAACTTAAAGGTCAACTCTCGAAACAGAAGCGGACAAGACATCTTCTTTTGAAGCAGATCGAGAACCCAATGTTCAACTCAATGGAACGCAAAACAGCTTGGCTGTTTTAAAAAATATATATCAGAAAGTTTCTTCTGGCAGTCTAATCATGCATGCAAATTCATGTCCATTTTGGCCCGCATGAAACAAATGTATTCTTGATTTTGCCATATCACAGGAGGAATGGAAGGAGGAAAATTAAAACCCGCCTTGTTACTTTTATGATTAGTCATATATTGATCTAAATTTAATAGTAAAAGAAAGGCTCCATAAAAGTACAGTAGCAGCTGTATTTCAAAGAGCAAAGCACAAGTGCATGTGACGAGATATGGTATCGAATACCAGTTTGTTTAATCATATGACTAAAGAGATGAATATTTTTGGAGGAAGGTCAGTTTTCTATCAGTATATATATCGAACCGCCAATGCGTTGAAGTTGTGAAGTTTAGAAGGAGTGAGCATTGGATTACTAATTATTTAAAAGTCATTAAAGGGTGCTCACCACAATGTCATCGATAGACAAAATATCAGATTAAAATTTTAGTGGAAATCTGGGCGTTCTCACGTTTGCTGTGTCAATCCGCAAGAAAGTTAGCAACGAGTATCAAGAATCATCTATATCATTAGTATAGAGGATGAACAAAAGTATTGAAATTTCATATTTCTTTAATGTCCAACCAAATTATGTTCAAAAAGAAGCCAAAAAAAGATGAATTAGGACAGATCATGTTTTCAGCCCTTCGGGGATCATAGTTGTTTCTTTATAGTCAGTTCATTTGAATGAAGTAAAGCAGTCCTGACATATCTCAAATGGTATAGGTTACCCTCTTGTAGTGTACCAATACATGTATATGCTAAAGTCCATTGAATGTACAGGAGCAATAAATTGATATAAGAATGTCCAGATCTAACTTTAATCCGTACGCATCCTTCCTCCCTACCACTTTCCCTTGATGTAAGGACCGTTGGTAGTGAATCATTACCACAAAGTAAGATTAATGTTTGTGTGGATCATTGCTTGTAGTCAGTACGTTGTTAACGTGTTTGCATGTGTCCTCGCGTGTGATGTGTGTGTGTGTGTGTATGTGTGTGTTTGTGTGTGGTGTTGTGTGTGTGTGTGTGTGTGTGTTGTGTGTTGTGTGATGTGTGGTGTGTGTGTGTGTGTGATGTGTGTGTGTGTTATGTGTATTGTGTGTTGTAATGTGGTTGTGTGCTGTGTGGTGTGTGTGTGTGTGTGTGTGTGAGTGTGTGTATGGTGTGTGTGTGTGTGGTGTGTGTATGTTGTATGTGTGTGTTGTATGTGTGTGTGTGTGTATGTTGTGTGTGTGTGTGTGTGTGTGTGCGTGCGCGCGTGTGAGTGTGTATACGCTTTAGCTAAACGTACACTCCCTTTTTTATTACGACGGTATTTTGATACATTATCAATGTCACTCAAAATAACATCAATGTCAAGTTTATTACAACATCAATACCCCAACAAGGTAGCACTGCGATAAGGGCACACGCATCCGCCGCACTCACGAAAGTCCACGACAACAACGCGAGCATACCGTAAACACACACACAGCACCACACACACACAGCACACAGCAGCACAACACACACACACACACACAACACACACGACGACGGACACACGCACACATACGACAATGTCATGTTTCTGTCGCTATGTTATCTCCACTATGCTCACAATCATCACTCCACAATGTTTACAATTCACTATAACTCCCCCCCCCCCGGGCGGGCAGTGTCATTACAACGTGTACACCATACGCGTGTGAAAAAACGCGTAAGAAAGGGTTGTTTTCAAGCGGTCCGGGCAATGTAACGCGAGTAGCCGAGTACAGTGAAAAGGGTATCAAAATCGCCAAAATCAGGAAAAAGGGGTATACTTTTAAGAGAAGGTTTACTTTGAAAGGGTACCTTTTGAAACTTAAATGCTTGTTTAGGGTATTCTGAGATCGCCGATAATTACAGTACTTGTTTAGGGTATTCTGAGATCGTCATATAATTACTTGTTTGGGGTCCATTTTGAAAAAAAGTTCATACACGGCATACACGCGCATGGTGTACACCTTGTAATGACACTGCCCCTCCCCCCCCCCCCGGGCTTATAACCCCACAATGTAGCTGATGTCGGTAATGTACGCTGAGCAAAAATCATAGACAAACCCTAAAATACCACATAATGGGCCCTGTGGAGAGTTGAGATTTTGATTGCTAAACTCAAGTGATTACGATGGAATTTTCAGCAACATGAAAGACGAGGTTTATATTCGTCTGTTGCAACCGCATGAGGACGCTGTACAGGATTCTTCCATGATAAAGGGAGACAGTGT
>JZLH01S0031780.1:9544-23698 GCA_001188425.1 Eucidaris tribuloides
CCCCCCCTACCCCCCCCCCCGGGGTTTGTGCATTTGTGTGGGTAATACGATGTATAATTTAGCGGGGGAGGCTTGAGAGCATTAACATTACGACATCAAGCGTAAGATTACAAGTTGTTCTTGATGTTTAACACTATTTTATTTACACGCACAAAAAAGTCATGATCGTTTTCTTTTTCATCAAGGTGTTGCAGACTATTTTTCTTATGGGTATCAGGGTATTAACGCCATCTTAAATGCATCAAATAACAATATTTCCATTTTAAGAAATAATTCCCCGTGCCGCTATTGTGTCTTGATAAGGTTTCAATATGATGCCCTGAAAAAATTACAGTTCAAAATGATCATTCAGTGCATTAAAAAAATAAAAATCATTGAGAGATCAATCCAGTTTTCTTCCATAGACTTCTGTGTCGCAGAATTCATCGGCCGAGAATAATAATGTGAAATTTTGTGTCTGTACATATTTTACAAGTGACAACATAACTGTCTGAACTTTTGTGTTCTAGTGTGTTTATTTGTCCATTCAAACACTGTCGGAATGTCAGATAGCAAAGTTGACAATTATTTAAATGTGTCTTCCACAATGTTATATAGTGTCTTTAAATCGTAATATTGTATCGACGTAGTTTAATTGACAATTAAATGCATTAACTATATGATCACATTTTAAAAAATGCTTGCAATATAATCTCCCATGCTAAATGTCTCTGATAAGGTCCAAGCCCTGAAAAATTATACTCCAAAGCGATCATTAAATGCTTCAAAGAGTGAAAATCTACGAGTACCCAGTCACATGTCCTCCCCACCCCACAGACTGCTGTGTTATAGTTTATAAACACCGGATGCAAACATCATGTGTAATCTTCATCCAACCAGTAGCAGCATTACTTTCCAAAGTTGTGTATTCTAGGGTCTTTATTTGTCCATTCCAGGACTATTATGTAGCTTATCATAGACCTAGTTTTACAATTTACACATTGAATCTTGATAAAACATTTCAAATAGTGTCTCTAAGCTTGAAGTTACATTTTAGTTACTTCCCATTCCGCATACAATATGTTCAAGAAGAAAATAATAAAATTATGAACTAGTGAAAAATTAGGAAATTTGAGGGCACAACAAATCAGCACACCTTATTTGAAAGAAACTGATGTTCATGAGAAATGCCAAGGTGATTTCCATTTCATGGTAATGGTTTTAACCCGTTGGCTACCGGGAACCAGGAGTGTCAGTATTAACCTTATGGAAATTAAACAATTTCAGAGGCAACGGGTCCAATTAATAGGCTAGCCTATACACATATAGAAACGGAAAAGAACTAAAACGTCGTTTGTTTGTACCTCAAAGTTTTTAGAGTTTCATATCTGTAAATCAACTGATCGAAATTATGACAACAGTAACAACAAGGCCACTGCCGCATCCACCCAGTTATTGCGGCTTACCACGTGTTTCTCGATGACTACATAGGAATTGATGGAACAACGTTTTGCGGTAACGAACAGTTGTTTTTGGTCTACGTTAATACAATTGGCTGTCTAACATGTGTGCGTATACGAAGCGATAATCCCACACGAAGAAGAGGTTGTCGAAACCAAATCCTCCTCATTGATGTCACGCTTCTGTCACCAGCAGAGAATAAATGGCAAACAAAAACAGGAGCCCTCGCAGATTGCAGGTGGAAACTCCTCTCACAAGGCGCAAGTGACCGGTGCGTAGAGCGTGTCACACCGCCCACTCGAATTACTGCGAGTGGGACTGGCTGTCTCTCGTCTCGCTCAATACACACTCATTACGGAGCGGTACACCAACAGTCAAAGTCGCTGCACATAATTATGCCTACTACATGTATAATCAGGGAGATGTGATGTTCGGGCAAATTTGTGACGTCATACGAGTGTGTATGTCTTCACCAGGTGTTTAAACGAGACGAATTCTTATTTGTGTCGTCGCATCATGAAAATTGGGTACACTTGAGAAATATTAGGTGTGTTCATATCGACGCACAAGTGTCTGCAGTATACACAGCTAAAGTTTATACAGCGGGACGGCATGATTGTGAAATCTTGGCTTTGTTGCTATAATCTTAGCGTGTAATCGATCGCCGAGTTAAATGTCATCTGGTACGAACATTTCGACTGCATAGCGCGGCACGAGCTGACTGTTAATTCAGTAATGTAACATACCTTGGCATTACCCATGTAGTACCGCAACATGGACGAAGTACCGTTATTTGCAATTAGTCATATACGCCTACCACCTGTATATCGTTATATTTTTATATTTAAACTAATAAAGTACACAAACAAACCAAGGTCTTATTTCTTCAACATTCACACATAATTCCTGGAAATGCTATAAAATAAACGTCTTATTTCTTAAACATTCACACAAAAGTCTTCGAAACGCGATGGATTTAGTTGCAATAAGAGTAGAGTTCTTGGGCAACGGTTTGATTAACCAATTGCCTCCGAAATTCTGAAAATCCTAGACTGAACACAGGGCACAATCGGTTTCCGTAGCCAACGGGATCAGACAAACTTGTAATGTACTCAGGTATGCGTTTGGATATTGGCTATGTTACGAATGCTGTTTCTATGTTAATTCTTGCAAATGCACACAATTATACGTGTGCATGTATTGTTTGTATACATGTACATACTTTTATGTGGGTGTTGTTTAACCAGTTGCCTCTGGAATTCTGTAGTTCACATAGAATTAGTGCATGGCAGATCCGGTTCCCGTACCCAACGGATTAAAATTGGTCATTTCCGGTCTTATCTAAAGTAGATGTGAACTTTTCTGATTTGTGTAGTTTGTAAATTCCCATGGAGATAAGAATGTTATGGTTAATCAAACTGAGTCAATCAAGTATATTTGTTAAGTACACTCCTTCTTTAGACGGATTGTAAGAAAATATCTCTTTGGATTGATCTAGAATGGTATGAAAACTCACCGTAATGAAAAAGGCATGGCAACTTTTCAGCAAGCACTTTACTTTTCGGCCAAAAAGTCACCGCATATAAGGTGTGGTCGATTGGTTAAAGTGCCTATAGACCTTAGTTTATATACACAATTATGTGATAAAGGCAAAGTGCCGATGTTATCAATAACTGGAGCAATAAAGCTAAGAAGCATTGTGGTGCCAGTAGCAATGTCACTGTTATACACTTTTGGTAGAATAATAAAACAAACAAAAAATTTTCTGTCTGTCATACGACCTTTTCCTACATTGAGCTTTAAAGCCGTGTATAAAATTAAATGGAGTATGATCTAAAAAAACGACCGGATTGCGCGAATCCAATTTCTTGTAGGACATATGCCGCTCCATTGGTATATTACAGGCTTGGAAATAATGGGCGCTTCAAAGGCGCACACCCATCATTATTCTAAATATAGACATCTTCAAATATCACTTTTATTGACCAATAAAATTCATAGATACATTCGAAAAGTATACCGTATTAGATAAAAGTGTTTCGATTTTATATGGAATAGCCGCTGGTAAACGGAGATGTCATGAATAACTATATATATCAAGGCACACTCCCATCGTTATTCTATATTTAGAAATTGACAAATATAGGTTTTATTGCCGGCAAAAATCGAATGTGCCTGGTAACGACTTACGGAAGTTCAAACTTTATTGATTCATATTTCTTGTACTTTATATGGCCTGTATGCCAACGCTCTGTACACAAGAAAAAGTTAACCAAATTGTCGAGATGCACAGTTCAGGGTAAGACGGATCAAAATTCAATTGTCATCTTATAGTCACTGGAGGTTTAATCCTGACAGTCGATTGGCGGAGTGGGAGTCAGGTAAGGCTCTGAAGATATCGGAAGATGAAGTGATTTGAGAGAGATACTATTCAGATTGATAATGACGCCTTACAAACTTGTTTGAAGGCATATCGCAAAACTATCACGTATATCGGCAAGAGAGCTGATAGGACTCCACCACCGAAACTAACTTTTATGGCAAACTGTCCAGCGTGCTAACTTGATGCAACAGGATCCGAGAGTTTCCAGAAAGGGGGGGGGGGGTTGCAAACATTTGCAGGCAGCATTATGAGCTGACAAGCCAAAAGAAAAAAAAGAGTCATTCGTTTTTGCCCGTTCAGCTGATACGTTACAAAAAACTGATCTCTTTTTGCCCATTGTTTTCAGTTTTCTCCTTGTCCTCTTTTTAGGCAACCAAAATGGGCCGCGGCCGATTCGGCGTCGTGTATGTGTGTGTGTGTGTGTGTGTGTGTGTGTGTGTGTGTGTGTGTGTTTCTGATGTTTCTGTAAGAATTATCAATGTCCTTAACTTTTTGGGCATGTGTTTGAATAATTAGATGGTGTGTTTTACAAGATTATTCGAAGTTACACCAATACTCATTAGTATACAAATAATGCACATTACTGAGGGCATTAGTTAAAATTATCTGCACGAGTAAACTCGTGACAGTCTGAAACACACGAGGCGATAGCCGAGTGTGTTTGACCTGTTTGCAGTTACCGAGTGTAGATTATTTTAACTAATGCCCGAAAGAATGATGTGCATTATTTTGTTTATAAAATGGTCTCGACGCCCTTGTCATTTGATAACAATGGAAAACATGATGAAACGGTACGGTTAGAGCTCTAACGACGTAGACCAGAGACAAGCCTTGACCTATTACCGTTTAGACGTAACGTTACTCGTTAGGTCTACGCTTTACTGGCATTCATGATATTCTTAATGACATGGAACTTTAACGTTTAACACATGGCATTTGCCAACAATCAATTCCTAAACCGGAATAACTCAATATAAGAATTTGCAGGGGCCACTTCAAGGCAAAATCTTAAACGTTTAATTCCGTTACTACACAGTAGTCGCGACGCCGCGGCAGCGTTAACGTAACTTAGAACTCACCTAACCGGTACGCGTACGGCATCTGAACTGAACCTTGTCGTACGCAATCTGTGCTGGAAGGGATTTATGCTCTCAGAACCCAAGTATGCCTAGTAAGTGTGAATGCATCATTCCGCTCAACAATTCCTGTATTCTTCATTACAGCATATCGAAAAAGTTAGCATTTTCGCCAAATTTCGAGTATGTTTACACTCGTCGGAATTACGCGTGATGATCATCGACGTTCACGTACGTAACACGTACACGCGCATGATCCTGCGCTGCCGCTCGGTTCGCTAATTCGCGTAGTTTCTAATGACCGCCGAGTGCGCGAGGACGATACATATATGGAAAGCCACAGCGGTCATTAGTACCGCGTCATTATCACCGGTCATTATCACTGGTCATTGCAAATTTGCCATTAGGTAAAATAAAAACTGGTCACATGATAGGTCTCAACCAATCATTTGATTAGATACGTGACGCATTTTATAAACATGCATAAGCCTATCGGATTTGTACACGTACATGAAACGCAAACAATATGGGAGAACTATTCTATGTATACTGCTAAACTATGTATTTGCGATTGCTCGCGCGTGCGTTCACGTACTCGATTGTGTGTGTCTGTCTTCATGTGTACGTGTGTCTGTGCGTGTTTGTCCGTGTGTATGTGCACTCGTGTGTGTTTTTGCCATCAGAAATATGGATTTGTTTCTATTTTTACCAGTTACATGTATTTCCATACGAACTTATATTCAGTCATATCGTCACATCTTGAAGGTTTTTCATATTTCACATCCACGCGATGTACTTTCCCGTATTTCACCGGGTCTCTTACCTGTAGGTCCATGTCATTATTGAGACTGACATTGTATAATGTCCAAATAAGTCATACGCAACATGAGATTGCAAGAGCACATCATAGTCACGGATTAAGTGACCACAGGCCGGGTGCTCGTAATTTAACATTCTTCTTTAAATTTCGTTCAATGAAAAGTGCAGTCAAGGTCGATCCCACTTTTGGGGGAAATACCCCGCCAACTCGGTGTATGACTAAATTTTATGATGATTGGAATAATCATGAAGACTCATTCGAGCTAGATCGCATGTTTCACGATGGGATCACAACTCGCACGCAGTGTTTGGACAGATGGTTTAATTGTCGCAGACCGCTGCTTAAACCGAGGTTTAACAGAGCGGTTACCACGGTGAGTGTGCGCTGACGGTGCATCAGGTGGGTAGAGGTGAGTGAGCGAATGAGAACTGACAAACTAGTCTGTGACTAGTGAATGATTAACCAGTTGCTATAGCTCTTGGACCAAGAGGACTTAGAATTTTAGTCGAAAAGATAAAAGAGAAGAAATGATGAACTGAGATGTAATAACTTTTTCATATGTCGCTTTCATCGTAAATGCTGATCTCTCATTTGTAACAAACATTTAAGAAAAAATAAACCGGTAGGACTTGAACCCGTCACCTACAGCTTGCCGGGCTGCGACAATACTACCAGGTTATCCCTGGTTACCGGCATTGACACGATAAACACAGGAACAAATGCCAAGACTCAGAATTCTGACATAATGTTAAAGAGTCCAAAGTGGACAGGTTCATTATTATCATCAAATGAATGAAAGAGATTATTCAGAGAGGTGAAATGTGATGTAATAGTTTTTCATATGTCGCTCTCTGTATTTTTAGATCGGAACTGCTGATCTATAATTTTTCTCACAAACATGTCAGAAAAGAATGACCCAGTGAACCAATGAACTGTCTCTCTGAATAATCTCTTTCATTCATGCGCTGGAATGCCGTTGTATTGTAATCACGCATCCATTGAATTGCCATTGCCACGTCTTCACGCATCCAGAGCAGTACCAATGTCATCTTTACATCCAAATCTGCATGTTTATTGTACACCTCTGAATAGACCTGGCACAGGGGGTATCGGGGGCTGGCATATAATGGAAATTAGTATACAGTGTCACGTGGGCCTCCTAATGGGGGCACATTTAGGGTAAAACACCACGCGAAATACCTTAAATGTATTGGCTAACATTTACCACAGTTAAAAAAATCTGAGCCGCATGATTCCCCATGCTACCAGTGTCTTTGATGAGGTCTAAAAATGAAGCCCTGAAAAAATTGTGTTTCAAAAATGATTATTTAGTACTTTAAAAAAGTGAAAATCGTAAGTTGACCAGATTCACTTGCCCATTTCCTCCCATAGACTTACTGTGTGTACACCTAGGTTGATAAAACTCGCCCCGAGTTTTATTGTTTATTCATGTATAACTTGCCATTGGCAGTGTAACTTTCCAAACTTTTGTATTCTAGGGTGTTTATTTGTCCATTTGAACACTACTATGTAGCTCAGATATCAAAGTTTGACAATTTTTTTAAATTGAAGCTCCACAATGTTAGCCTATCACCAAGAGTATTACCTATAACACAAAGATGTTAGAAATTAACATTTTTTCTGGTATTATGTTGGAAACACCCTGGGTGTTAAATCTAGCACACTAGGTTTTGCAGTGCATCGATCTTAAGGAATTCACATCACATCTTTCATTTCTTCTTACATAAATATTTATATATCAAACAGCACGCTATTTTCTTGGAAACTGATAATGGATGGCAGCTATTCATTTTGTTTAACTGTCGATCATTTTCTTGAAAATGCGATTTTCTTACTCATTCGCTTCATAAAAAATTAACGTTGCAAATTAATTTCAAAGCGTGCAACTTACAAAAATAACTATTAAATCTTATAATCACTTAACAGGCTAAGACATCAACTATATTTCTGCATTTTGAGACTTAATTTGCACTTGACCCAAGCGTCATCGAAAATTGATTTGGAGAACTGACGATTTCATTGTTTCATAAAACAAAACAATAAGCTAAAATGATTAGTGTTTGTTGCACCATGGGTAATCAAGGTGCATCATGGGTAATCAAGGTGCACTGTGGCCACTCTGCCGACTGGATAACTTTAAGCAGTGCGTAAAACTGCACTCAGACATTCCTTCGGAAATACAGCTGTTCTTGATCATTAGCAGACGGGAACATTCACTACCTCCCCGCGCCATTATTTTTTACTTAAGAATCGCACTTCTTGTTACTTCGCACCATGAGACTTATTTCCCCGCTATTAATCCTAGCCAGTGTTGATTTAGAATATCAGCCACCGAGAAGAGGCACGATAAACATCACTTCTGGCAAATCTAGGAGGCAGGCAGTGTGATGTCAAGTCCCCACTAGAGTGAATACAGGAAACATTTGCTTGAAAGTTGGCTGTAGCACCACGCAGCTTATTACACCTGTTCACTTGCTGAAATCCGGACTATTCAATTACATTTTTTCCTCTTTACGTTCAGTCTAGAGTATCATGTTTTAATACGACGTCGTATTTAAGTGCACCGACTCATGACACTTAAATATGCGTACAATCAGTTTCTGTGCCAGAAGTTTCCAGAAATTGTAGTGTAAAAAAGTTCCAACAAATTGAGGTTATGTCGGGCGTATAAAAGTCCCTTGAAGTGCTTCTGTAGGCCAATTGCTATTAATAAATATTGTTTGCGCTCTTTGAAACTAAAAGTGGTTGCAGCATATTACAGTTTTCACAGGCACCTTTTACTTCTTTTGAAATGGTGATTTGCCGGTTGTTTGGTAATGTCAACAATGGTTAACCCCAAACCTGATTTCAGTGAAAAAACTTTTAAAAATACATGTTGCAAACATAAAATTTATTCAGCCGTCTGATACCGGGGCCTCGTTGGCTAATTACACCGTATAATGTACAAAGATCTTCCTTGAGTGACAAGAGAAAAAAAAAACTCTGATGGCCCATCTTTCTAGAGGTTGGTAGTTTAAAAAATGGCCATTGATCCGAAGTTTCACCTCTGCCGTCATTCTACGAAATAAAAGAGCGTCGATTATTTAAAGTGTGTTCATTTGTGTTGAAACTCCGAAACAGAAACGTTGTGCGTGGAAACCCGAAAACAGAAACGGATAGATATAAAGGGTCCAATAGTCCAAAGATTTCGGTGATCCGAAAGGTAACAGCTGCCAGATTGACATAATTTACTTTTCATCGATGTACCCTTTGAATCCTGAAACCTTTGGATAAACGACCCTTCCAGACGTGTGACCCTATGGTCCAATGAATGTCCCTTCGTCAATCAAATGACCATTTGGAACACTGTCTTTAGGCCACTGACTCTTTAAGATTAGTAACCATAAGAGACGTTGGATTTGGAGCAATGGCTCAGATCAACGCCTCCACATCCAGTCGTTCTTCAACAAATGGACCATTTCAATGACCATAAGAAACGGTGGTCCAGAGACTCTTCAGATTAAGGATCACAAATAGGAGTGATCCTTCGACCAACGGCTCTTCAGGTCTATGGCCATAAGGACCAGTGTTCCTTAACCAATGGTTCATTTGGTCAACGACCATAAGAACCAGTCGTTCTTCTACCAATGGTTCATTAAGTTGATTTGCGGTTCAAAACTTTGTACTGTGCCACTGGCTCTCCAGATTAATTAACATAAGAAACAGCGTTTCATGAAACAATGACTCATCAGATCAATGATCCGCCAAAAGGAGTTATCCTTTGAACAACGGTCCATCAGATGTATAACCATAAACACCGGTGTCGTTAAACCAATGATCGTCATGTCAATGGCCATAAGAACCAGAGGTACTTTGACCAGCTCTTCAGACGATGACCATGAACATCAGTGATCCGTGGACCACTGGTTCGTAAGGTCATTGACCCCCTTACAAAAATGAGCCATGGTAATACCATGGTTTTGAGCAATATACCGTGGTATTTTGGTCAATACCATGGTACTACCATGGTATTCCCATTGTTTAAGATTGTTCATTTTTATAAGGGCCATCAGAACATTGGACCGTTGACTCTCCAGATCAAAGCCCGAAACAACCAAAGCTACTTGGACCATTGACTCTTTATTTCAATGACTGTGAACATCAGTTTTCGAGGACCACTGCCTAGTTAGGTCATTATTGACATTCAGAACCTTGGACCACTGTCTCTCCAGATCTAAGCCCATCAGAACCAGTGGACCATCGGCGAATGACTGTTCAGATCATTGATCATATGAAACCAATATATTAAGATATGGACAAAAATCCTGTTGGGTCACTCTTTTTCTGAGTCATTACAAATATCAGATCAAGCATTTGATCTTATCATTAATTTGATAATACAGAGATGAACTGCGAAATTTATTCTGCACCCTTCAGATTTCTTTTGCATGTTTACACACACACTTACACACACACACACACACACACACACACACACACACACACACACACACACACACACACACACACACACACTCACTCAACACCCCACACACAAACACCCCCACACACAACACTCAAACCATTCCCCCCCCCCCCCCCCCGCGCGTAACAAACACATTAACAACCATGGTGGCCTACATCTATGAACAAAGTAGTTTTACACTCTGATAATTCAACTGAATACCAGTATAATTACGAGTATTTTTTTTTGGGGGGGGAGGGGCAAATCGATTTATTCAACTATAAATACTATTAATCTTCTCATCGACAGATTTGCTTCATTCGTGATACAACATGACCACAAAGAGTACGAGCCAAGAATGTGACGTCATAGTAATTGGGGCGGGGCTTGCTGGACTCACAGCTGCCTATCATCTGACGAAGACAATACCAGGATGTAAAGTACTTGTCTTAGAGGCTAAAGGTAGGTAACAATACAATTAGATATTTCGCTTTTCAATTAAGCAGCCTAGTGTAGCTTGACTAATTATGTACAATCATTTAAACGCGCAAGGGCTAACAAAATATAATAAATGAAAATAGAAATCGAAACGAAAGATTTTTTTTTTCGAGGAGATTCTTGTGTCCCCTCCCCCCCCCACTCCATAAATATTTGTTTCCTAACTGCACTTACACTTTTTTCATCATGCATGTAGGCTAACCACTGCTTTCCAAATGGCTCACTACGCCACTGATTACTCACAATGAAGGGGACCATGTTACACACTCCTGCTCATTAATATGGAATATTTTAGAGACATTTTAGAAGTTGCCATTTTTCCGTCAACGGTACATCTGGGATAAATGTTTGCTCATCCCAGGTGAAACAATATAATTCACATTCACATCTTTCATTTCTTCTTACATAAATATTTATATATCAAACAGCACGCTATTTTCTTGAAACTGATAATGGATGGCAGCTATTCATTTTGTTTAACTGTCGATCATTTTCTTGAAAATGCGATTTTCTTACTCATTCGCTTCATAAAAAATTAACGTTGCAAATTAATTTCAAAGCGTGCAACTTACAAAAATAACTATTAAATCTTATAATCACTTAACAGGCTAAGACATCAACTATATTTCTGCATTTTGAACTTAATTTGCACTTGACCAAGCGTCATCGAAAATTGATTGGAGAACGACGATTTCATTGTTTCATAAAACAAAACAATAAGCTAAAATGATTAGTGTTTGTTGCACCATGGGTAATCAAGGTGGCATCAGTTAATCAAGGTGCACTGTGGCCACTCCCGACTGGATAACTTTAAGGCAGTGCGTAAAACTGCACTCAGACATTCCTTCGGAAATACAGCTGTTCTTGATCATTAGCAGACGGGAACATTCACTACTCCCGCGCCATTATTTTTTACTTAAGATCGCACTTCTTGGTAGCTTCGCACCATGAGACTTATTTCCCCGCTATTAATCCTAGCCAGTGTTGATTTAGATATATCAGCCACGAGAAGAGGCACGATAAACATCACTTCTGGCAAATCTAGGAGGCAGCAGGTGATGTCAAGTCCCCACTAGAGTGAATACAGGAAACATTTGCTTGAAAGTTGGCTCTAGCACCAGAGCTTATTACACCTGTTCACTTGCTGAAATCCGCGACTATTCAATTACATTTTTTCCTCTTTACGTTCAGTCTAGATATTCATGTTTTAATACGACGTCGTATTTAAGTGCACCGACTCATGACACTTAAATATGCGTACAATCAGTTTCTGTGCCAGAAGTTTCCAGAAATTGTAGTGTAAAAAGTTCAACCAAATTGAGGTTATGTCGGGCGTATAAAAGTCCCTTGAAAGTGTTCGGTAGCAATTGCTATTAATAAATATTGTTTGCGCTCTTTGAAACTAAAGTGGTTGCAGCATATTACAGTTTTCACAGGCACCTTTTACTTCTTTTGAAATGGTTGATTTGCCGGTTGTTTGGTAATGTCAACAATGGGTTAACCCCAAACCTGATTTCAGTGAAAAAACTTTAAAAATACATGTTGCAAACATAAAATTTATTCAGCCGTCTGATACCGGGGCCTCGTTGCTAATTACACCGTATAATGTACAAAGATTTCCTTGAGTGACAAGAGAAAAAAAACTCTGATGGCCCATCTTTCTAGAGTTGGTAGTTTAAAAAATGGCCATTGATCCGAAGTTTCACCTCTGCCGTCATTCTACGAAATAAAAGAGCGTCGATTATTTAAAGTGTGTTCATTTGTGTTGAAACTCCGAAACAGAAACGATCCAAACGAGAGGCTGATTGACGATAGATATAAAGGGTCCAATAGTCCAAAGATTCGGTGATCCGAAGGTAACAGCTGCCAGATTGACATAATTTACTTTTCATCGATGTACCCTTTGAATCCTGAAACCTTTGGATAAACGACCCTTCCAGACGCGTGACCCTATGGTCAATGAATGTCCCTTCGTCAATCAAATGACCATTTGGAACACTGTCTTTAGCCATTGACTCTTTAAGATTAGTAACCATAAGAACGTTGGATTTGGAGCAATGGCTCAGATCAACGCCTCCACATCCAGTCGTTCTTCAACAAAATGGACCATTTCAATGACCATAAGAAACGGTGGTCCAGAGACTCTTCAGATTAAGGACCACAAATAGGAGTGATCCTTCGACCAACGGCTCTTCAGGTCTATGGCCATTAGGACCAGTGTTCCTTAACCAATGGTTCATTTGGTCAACGACCATAAGAACCAGTCTTCTTCTACCAATGGTTCATTAAGTTGATTTGCGGTTCAAAACTTTGTACTGTGCCACTGGCTCTCCAGATTAATTAACATAAGAAACAGCGTTTCATGAAACAATGACTCATCAGATCAATGATCGCCAAAAGGAGTATCCTTTGAACAAGCGTCCATCAGATGTATAACCATAAAACACCGGTGTCGTTAAACCAATGTCGTCATGTCAATGGCCATAAAACCAGAGGTACTTTGACCAGCTCTTCAGACGATGACCATGAACATCGATGATCCGTGGACCACTGGTTCGTAAGGTCATTGACCCCCTTACAAAAATGAGCCATGGTAATACCATGGTTTTGACCAATATACCGTGGTATTGGTCAATACCATGGTACTACCATGTATTCCCATTGTTTAAGATTGTTCATTTTTATAAGGGCCATCAGAACATTGGACCTTGACTCTCCAGATCAAAGCCCGAAACAACCAAACTACTTGGACCATTGACTCTTTATTTCAATGACTGTGAACATCAGTTTTCGAGGACCACTGCTAGTTAGGTCATTATTGACATTCAGAACCTTGGACCACTGTCTCTCCAGATCTAAGCCCATCAGAACCAATGGACCATCGGCGAATGACTGTTCAGATCATTGATCATATGAAACCAATATATTAAGATATGACAAAAATCCTGTTGGGTCACTCTTTTTCTGAGTCATTACAAATATCAGATCAAGCATTTGATCTTATCATTAATTTGATAATACAGAGATGAACTGCGAAATATTTCTGCACCCTTCAGATTTCTTTTGCATGTTTACACACACACTTACACACACACACACACACACACACACACACACACACACACACACACACACACTCACTCACACACATACACACACACACAGTTTGGCACTGATTATTTTCAAAATGAATGAAATTCCTCAAAGGGATATTGACATACTTTAATGTAATTAATTAATCAGGCCGCAAAAATCAAAGAAGTTTATGTATCGAGATGCATGCGTGTCATTGAACACTGAGATCTTCTTGGTATACACTTTACTTTTTTAATATCTGAGATTTACACATTTGTAATTGTATGTTGTGTTGTGGTGTGTGTTGTGTGTGTGTGTGTTGTGCGTGTGTGTGTCAGTGTGTGTGTGTGTGTGTGTGTGTGTGTCAGTGTGTGGTGTATTTTCTGTCTATTGTTTA
>JZLH01S0031780.1:23723-36817 GCA_001188425.1 Eucidaris tribuloides
ATAATCTAAGTATTCAGGACATGCTGAGCATTTTGTCGTCTCTCAATGGCGGTATTCAGAGTGTTGTTCAGTCACTGGTGTACGCCGTATCGACTTGTAATAGACATTTCTGATGTTAATTTATGATAAGTTGACATCAGATTAAATTTATCATTTTGTGTGTTTTTGAATTATTTTGATTAAATACTTTTTTCTGTTTCTGTGGATTTTTTTTCAAAAATATAAAATTTAATGTTATTGCGCTCAAACTGTATTTAGTTGTACTTAGTCATCATGAACCCCGAAAAGCTTAACCATACTCGTTTGAGAAATAAACACTTCTTAATTTGGGAGATAAGGAAAAAAGAACTTAAGTATCAAAAAAATATCATAATTATCAGTATGAGTGTATGATTCCTGGACAATCGAAGATCCACTATCATACCGATAATTCTTTTTATCAGACCGCGTCGTGTGACAGAACTCTTACCCTGAGTGAAGGCGGCCCAACGAGTGGATTCCTGATTTAGAGGCAGTGGTCTGTAATACGCGGAAAATCTACGTTCCATGTATTTCCTTATCGGAAGAGGTACTTGTCCTTATTTGAGCCTTACGATCAAATGGGGCGAGGACTGCTCAAAAAACAAATCACTGAAAATCCGTGTGAGTGCATATACGTGTTATATGTGTGGTTTTTTTTTTTTTTGTTTTTGTCTTTCCATGTGTGTGCCCATGACTCCATGTGCGTATCCAGTTTACTCACTGAAAAATTGTATGTACTCGTTCAATGAAATGGACTTTTTCTTATACATGTATTTGTGCAAGTGCACTCTATAATAGAGTAATGCATAGATTTCAGGCCCACGTTCATTCCGCCAGCGATCCAAGATTGGGTTTACTGACCTAATACATGTGTAGCTGATGCAAGGCTACAAAATTGGGTCCCTCGCGTGATTCTCAGGTCTTTGCTAGCGACATACGAAACCCCATCCCGTACATGCATATCAACATTAATATCCGAAAGATAGCTGTGAGCGTGGTCGGATGTCAGAAATTAACCTTGCAGGCAGCCTGGGGCTTGCTCCATGTAATGTATCGATGCAAATTCCACATCCTCCCTGGTTGGGCTATTCCAACATATTATGCCTGGATCAGCGTGATATTGCACTACAAGTAGTACCTTTTCAATTAGTACAATAAGAGTAAAACACACAACAATAATTTGATTTGTTATCAGGCCTAATCTCGTTCGTATAGTAGAGGAGTAATCCTCACTTAATCACTCACATAGGTTTATTATTGGATATTTTCTTACATTTTGATTTTTATCACAAATTTTGTTTAATGAAATGGAAAACACGTGAACATGTTATATGCGTTTGTGGATAATTATTGATTCGAAGTAAATAGCTTCACAAAATTCATTGTAATTTTAAAGTACTCACAACACTCTAATAACAAGTACATTGTCCGAGGGTGTATGCTTTTATCTACAACTTATGTACATGTGCAAATATTATAGCCGTTTTTAGTTTGACACTGTGTCAAAGGTTGCTTACGGTCTTGCACTATTAAAAGTGTACGATGACGAAACTACTTCAGCAAAATCATTTTCACAATTTATTGTCTGATATATAGTAGAACTTTCTCCTTTCTCTTTTTTTTTCCACACGAAAAAGTGGTAAACTGGCATTAGGACATCGTTAAAAAAATACTGCAGACGTTTTTGGAGATATATTCCACGTGAAACAATTGTGTAAGACTACGTTTGGAGCGAAGACAGCAAAATTCTACTTTTGCAGCTGTATAACAAAATACGTACAGATTTCAAGAAGAGCAAAAACAGCATTAACCCTATATTAACGAGGGGGGGGGTCAATTTGACCCCCCTCGACGAATTTCGCGACCACGCCGCTGCGCAAAATTTTTTAATCGCGTCGCTCACTGACTTTTTACTTTCAAGTCTTGCGTATCATTTGAGACCATTTTCGCGAAAATCAGATGTACTGTTACGTCGCTGCGCGACTTTTTATACATGCATGTCAACCCCAAAATTGCTACAAAATCAATGGAAATTGTGTTTTCAGCCCAAAATCATAAATGTATGATTATGTTTGCTTTT
The DNA here is from genome assembly GCA_001188425.1 of Eucidaris tribuloides. Classification (NCBI taxonomy): domain Eukaryota; kingdom Metazoa; phylum Echinodermata; class Echinoidea; order Cidaroida; family Cidaridae; genus Eucidaris; species Eucidaris tribuloides. The sequence continues at coordinate 25,825 of JZLH01S0031780.1, forward strand.
ACTGATTGAAATGAAGTAATTTTATGCTCTTTATGATTGCAAAAGTGTCCCCAACAAATTTCATCGAAAAAACAATAGAAAACAAAAGGTCGAAAAAACAAGGAAATACATAAGAAATTCACAAAACAATAAAATACATAAGAAATTAATTCCAATTAGGCAAATTTTTTGGTAGATCATTGTGAGAAATGTCAGAATTGATATTTTCACCAAAAATTAGTATTCCACTAGCTATTGTAAGTGAGTTATAGGCGATAACATAATTTCATGCACTTAATTACATAATTAATTACTTTAAAAAATAGAAAAAATATTTTTTTTGAAAATTTTACTGTACAGTCGTGTAGTTTACATCCAGCTCTATCCACATGCAAGTTTTCGCGGCGATCGCGAGATCGGCGGCCGAGATCTGAAGGGTGCCCCCCCCCCCCCAGTAAAAACCTGGTCTGAAATATCCCAGTTAAAATAGGGTTAAAGGGCGGTGACGTGATTGGTAGGAATAAAAAAATACCTCTTGGACCAAACTGGTTGAAAGGTCGCCTATATCAATGGATTCACCAGCTGGAGTGCATCTCCTGGCTAGAATGATTTATCATGAATTTGTTTACCTAAGCTGAATCAAGCATGAGCATACTATCATTTTGTTTCTGTCGAGCCCCGATAGAAAAAGACCCCATAGAAAGCTACACAACACATTTGTCTGTCACAAGGCATGCTGATGGAAGTTATTTTAGAACGAGTCCACTTTTGACTACCAAATTTTCACAGTAGAATCCTTGCAGAGTTTATTTGATTCTAGAGTAGTTTCATCCCAAGTTGAGGACTACCCCCAATCACGTCATCAAGCTTTAAGATGAATCAAGATCTGGCCAAAACCTCCAACTGCCCCAGACGGGAAAATGATCACGTGCATCAAGTGGTAATTGACAATTCCCTCTTTAGCAACTGCCATTGGCACTTCCCGAGAGACATTGCTACCATAGAACTCGGTATGGTGAGGGTTTCCAAACAACGTATCTACGACTTTTGTCTGACAATCACAAGCATACAACACTGGTTGTGCAGGAGAAGAAACTTTTTTTTGCACACACCACAAATTTTGGCGAAAAGCTATACCCTTCCCGAATATATGACACAATTTCTTAAGCAGTTGCTACAATGAACCTTGAACCTTCTCCTTCAGCTTCTTCATTGGCGCTGTGAAGAGGGGTTCTGTTGAATGGACTGTTTCTTGGGCTTGGGTTTTAGTTCCAAGTTATGGACCTACTACCCATGTTCACGGTGTTAAGATATTTGATGAAATCAACCTGAGCACCACATCTCCCACAGACATAGCTAGAAAGGACTTAAGCTGGTTCGGGCATAGAGAGGTGCACAGGTGCACATCTTGGGGAGGTGGACTAAAATGGCATGGGGAGGTGCACATCTTGGGGAGATGAACTAAAGTTTAGAAAATCAGCTGTTGAAAGCAGGAAAGGGGTTGCAAATTTCTTTTGGCTCTCCAGGGGTGGAACTCCTCGTGCCGGGGGGGGGGGGGTATGGGCTTTTGATCAGGATTCAAAGATATTTAGTATCTGTCATCCAAAAACCTTTGCCATTCCAAAGCTCTTGGCTAGTGAATGTTACGAACTCTCGTGTGGAAATCCCAGTGGACATAGCTTATAACAAAATGTCAATCGTAACATCATCCACAAACGTTTTGTGCACATTAGTTCATGTTTTCCTGGGCACAGGGTTTCAAAGTTCATTTTAATCGATATTCATCCCTGTCTAAAATAAATAAATATATAAATAAATAAATATATACATATATAAATAAATGGGTTAAAAATCTAGGGTTCACCTCTTCCAAGTTGATGATTAAAGTTCACCATTGTCTCACATACTTTGTACATCGGTATGTATTTGCGCGGGAGTTATCCTTTTTTGCGAAGTGAAAGAGATTTCACCGTTACAACCATTTTCTGATAATAATTGCACAACTCAGAGAAAATGTGTAACTATAAAATTTACACAGCAGAAATTTATAATAGTATAGCTAATTATAGGAGCATTGTGTCCTAAATTGGGGACTACTTCCAATCTTGCCATTTCTCTTTAAGAAACAAATGGGTTGAAGCATTCACCATTGTTTAACCTGATCAGAGCGTATACCGTGACTGCAAGGATTTTTCTTACTTAAGAAACGAGCATGCATGTATCAGTTTGGAATTAATTTATGACCCTTGATAGAAATTCAACCCATAACAAACCTACAGAGCAAATTTTGCCGGCGAGTACTCATGGTAATACTGTTTACAAATAATTCAACATAATGATTATGATTATGATTATGATGATGATGATGATGATGATGATAATGATTATAATGATAATAATAATAATGATGATGATAATAATAATGCTAATAATCACAATCATCATCATCATCTTCATCAACATGTGTTTTTTTTTGTATTTGAGGTGTTTTAATTCTTGTTTTGCGGAACTTATCGTTGTTTCTCTTTTAGGAGACAACAGGAATATGAATATTTGCTTAGTGTTTGGTCGTTTTCGTAACCCAGAAATAACATTAAAACTAACTTGCCATGTCAACGATTAATTCTGCTCCCGTTAGGTAGCATTGGATGTCATAAAAGTATTACAAACACACACACACACACACACACACACACACACACACACACACACACACACACACACACACACACACACACACACACACACACACACACACACACACACACACACACACACACACACACACACACACACACACACACACACACACACACACACACACACACACACACACACACACACACACACACACACACACACACACACACACACACACACACACACACACACACACACACACACACACACACACACACACACACACACACACACACACACACACATACACACACACAGCCGTCACATACCCGTACACTGTTGCTAATCGGTAATCGCTAAGACGGCGATGAAATATGAGGAAAGACGCCGTGACAAGAATAACACGTGTCTAGCCTGGTATGACATCAAACGAACAGACTCATGGGAAGGATCATATCCGCCTGTTCTCCCTCCTTCTTTTTGTATGTATCTTCACAAAAATCTTCCCGTTTGGAATATTGACTCCTTTCGTCTGGATTCATGTTTTCAGTCCCTCCCAGTGTCTCCTTTTCTCTCACCTTCTCTCCCTCCCTATCTCTACGACATAGGATTTAATTTTCCTCTCGAGATTAGGTCTGGAGTTAAACCTATATGTTTGAGTGAAAGGTGTGATGCATAGCTGATTTATGAAGATGAAAGATATACCTGTTGAATGTTTGTCACTGTTAACAGTACAATCGTGGTTAATTCAATACCATTTCGAGCAACTTATATGGGACAAACTTGTATTTCCATAATGGGGCCCAAGGATTAAATTAAAACATGACAGCTCGAAATTGTACATGGTCAATTTCAATTCCATTTTTTTAAATCAAATAACGGGTCTTTTGAAAGGTACAAACATTAACAGTTCCAATTTTAACAGTTTTGTTCAAAAAAGGTAAAATAATACCATACTTATTTAGTACTTTCTTGATAAACACATGCGCACGCATACACAAACACAAATACACACAAATACACCAACTTACACACACACACACACACACACACACACACACACACACACACGAACAAACATGACAAACACACGAACAAACATGGACAAACACACACACACAAACATACACAAACACACACATAGACACATAAATGCGTATATACGGTACCTCTAGCTTGTTCAGACATATTATTAGAATTTAGGCATACGTCGCGAAACTCCTGTTTTGTTTGTTTTTCATAATGAGCAAAACTACAAACTGACACGTGAACTAATGTGATGTTATCAGGTTTTACCTTTTATTCAGTTCAAAGCACCTTTATTTGTTCTGAAAGATACTACACATGACTTTACATTTTTTTAACACGACCGCCATATTGGCTGACGCAGATTTTAAAATATCAGTTTAAATATCTCGTTTCTGGCGTGAAGATATAAATAATCAATTTTATACATATTTCTCCACTGACCAGTCGCGTCAATACGTACATATAGGCCCAGTATATATATAAAAGAACTTTTCCCTCGAATTGGTCCAATATTGCAGTCACACATATTTGCTGTAGAAATACAATATAAAAATGTCACTGCAAGATTTAACCGCAGTTACGTTGTCATAAAATAATCAAAGTTACATTTTGTATGTTTTATTCATGATTTTCTAGCCCCTTTCAGAACAATATGTATTTTTGCTTTTCACACAGTGAAAATGTAAACTACATTTTGCTCTTGAAGGTAGTATTATTTATTTCTAAACCAAAATCGAGGGATCATAGGGATATCATGACCATAAATATTCGTCACACAAATATCTGTACGCTTACACGTAGCATATTTTAAAACAAATTAAAATTGTGTTAATGTTATTGTAAAATGAGTGAGCACTTAAAAAATCATTACAAACAACAGTCTCACAACGGTTTAGAATAGAACATTATTTCGATTTTAGAGTATACGAGGCCAGCTCACATAATATTGTACAATTAGACAAAACTCTTGTAAATATTTCTTTTACGTATGACACTAACATTGATATGGTAAAAATTGGGAATAATCTCATTTTTTGACTAATTCGCTGATAAAATAACTCCAATATCTCGGAATGTTACTTATACCAATGTATTGTTCATAATTATGTATTTCTAAACGTACCCCATAAAAGCAGTTGAAGCACATCAGATTGACTTGACATTTTGTACCACATTTTCAATGTTAATCTTAAAATAAAAGAACTAGTTTAAAAACAAAATCGGCTTCTCTCTGTCACTTTTTGACCCGTTGTATCAAAAACAGATTTTCAATGATAATTCACGTATAATTCAAACCATAAACGTTAATTCATGAGACAATTAGCCAGCTTAAAAAATGAACGCTTGACCATTTGTTTCTGCAGTCGATATTCTGTCAACTGGAAAAGAAAATCAGCTAAAATATGAATCAGTTTTCATGTGCAGGGAATGAGCATAATTCTAAACCACAGGCGTCTCTATTTACCGCAGGCGTCAGTGTTAAGTGCAGGGGTCAGCACTCGCCTTGGCTTCCGCAGTGAGTATACGGTATCCCGGAAGTGCCACTGGCTTAAGGACGCCTCGCAATCTCTTCCCCGTCCCCGTGACTTTGACAAGGGGAACTTCCTGTTGTATATATATATATATATATATATATATATATCATACTATACTATATATATGAAGAGCTTAGTTCCAAAAGGCGCTAAATCCATTTAGCAACTTCGTAGAAAACTGCATTTCTTTGCCCGAGTTTGTACACGGGTCTATGAAAAAATAAAACTAAAACCAGAGATATTTCGTACTTGCTCGTGGAATTTGACTTCCAATTTTGAACTGTAGCAAGATAAGTAGGTACCAAATGGGTTAATATCAATAAACCATTTTTGGTGAAAATGGATTTAACGCCTTTTGGAACTAAGCTCTTCATATATATATATATATATATATATATTTATATATATATATATATATATATATATATATATATTATATATAAAAACGAGGCATCAGAAATTCCAAGCCTACACAAGAATAAGTTAATTTCACAAGTGCATCTGAAGCTGACTTATTTTTGTGTGAGCTTGACGTTTCTTTTCCTCGTTTCATCACTTCAATTTATACAGTGCTCCGTTATATATCTTTATATATATATATCAAACTGATGAGACGAGGAAAAGAAATTCCAAGCTTATACAAGAATAAGTTAATTTCACAAGCGTAACTGAAGTTAACTTATTTTTGTGTAAGCTTGGCGTTTCTTTTCCTCATTTCATCACTGTCAATTTATACAGTGCTACTACACTTCGAATTACTTATATATATAATATATATATATATATATATATAATATATATATATATATAAGTAATATATATATATATATATATATATAAACATAGAATCATTGCAATACAGTTGCCTGCTTGCATAGGTAGATTTCTCAATGCTGTGGTATATCGTTAACGCGGTTTCATTGCAATTTTCCATCAATATCATTATATCAAATACACATTTTGACATAAATTATCAGTGTTATATTTCTCTGTTTTCTTAGTAGACGAGACAATTGTTAAGATATGTACAGTTAGTCATATTTGTGTAAATCAAGCTGCTGTATATGGGGACGAAAAAATGCAGAACAGAAGAACTAACTTCTTGTGGCGTTTAATGGCAGGTTACTATAAATGAACAAGATGTCAGGGTTCTGGTTATTATAGCATTTGACAGCCAAATAATTACACAGTCAACTTATACTTTGAGAGTTTTGTACATTTTATCAAAATGAATTCAGTTTTTTTTACGACACTCACTCTTACATGTTCGATAAACACAAAAATTGGGGTGTTTATAACAATAAAACAGTATATATATTTTTTTTACGATTATAGAGTGATATCTATGTTTCTGCCAGATAGCTAGAGTGGGCAAACTTGAGAATATAAATTAAAATACAGCATGCTATCTCGGTTTAACTATATCAGTAGAATGAATTCTGTAAGGAAATTAAGCCACTACTGTGGCACTTAGGCTATCAGTCCAAACGGAAATAAACTTAAACAAGTATCCTTAAATGACCATCGACATGTTATGAATTCAATAATCAGTTGAGGTACCAGAAAATTACATGAAAACGAATTTGTCTTGAAGAGTTACACCCGTATATTGCGACAATCCCCAAAACGCCAGACATATTTCGCCACATTAATTAACGAATCTATTGATGAATGTTTTAGAAATAAGAATTAAAAATATATATTTTAATACTGTTTACCTAGTTCACGCTACAGACATCTGAGTTTATTTAATTTTTTTGAAAAAGGTACAGGTAAACCATAACCTCACTTAGAAAGAAATTGCATCGTCTCTTTTGAAACATCTTTTGAAAACACAAACTGTCTTAAAATTTCAGTAATGATGTACATTTCATCAACTGCCATAATTATTACCGTTACCTTTTAGAGACCATTGACATTATTTTAAGTGTATGTAATTGTTTTAATTGTATAGTTAACTTCATGAAAATTGTTGCATCAATTCTGGGGTATGTGCGAGATACCAAGTGATCAGGAGTAAAATGAATACAGGTAGATAAAACACTAATCACTTAAAATGCAATCACCAATCAGTGACATTGATAAAAATGTCATAATTGATGTAACTTGAGCATAATTACACACACACACTGAGAAACAAAACATGTTTGAAGGTTTCTAATTTGTTGCAATAACATCACCCTTTTGTAGTTATCACAAGCACCATTGTAACGTAGAAAAATTCTTATTAACATCGTTTCCACTTAAAGGTAAATGACATGATTAGGGTAGTCCTCAACTTGGGCTGAAACTACTCTAGCATCAAGTAAACTATGCAAGGATTCTCCTGTGAAAATCTTGTAGTCAAACGTTGACTCATTCTAAAATAAACAATGTCAATATCACTCGTAGCACGGAAACCTGCTGTGAGGCTCTCTATGGGCCTTGTTTTTATCGTCCCCGGATAAAATTAAGATACTCCTATGTTTATGTTTGATTCTCCTTAAGTAAACAAATTACAGACAAATCCTCCCAGGTGGGAGATCCACTCCTGCTAGTGTATAGTTGGTATACATTTCAACTCATTCGGTTCTTGGGGCATTTTCAAGTGTTCCCAATCATGTCACTAACATTTAAGCAGTGTTATCAAGAACCTGCTCAACGTTACAATGGTTTTAGCAAGCACCAAAAATGGTGTTGCTGAAATCCGAGCCGCTATTGTGACAAAAATGATTCCTAAATCAAACATTTTTTTTCTTCGAGTGTATGTTTCACCAGATTGACCAGGGAGGACTGTTTGGCCAAACGCAGTGTATTTATATTGAACGGATAAATTTATAGATATAGTTACTTAATGAACATTTGAACTGATTAATAACTTAATTAAGTAGTGTATGAATACCAAAGTTAGGAATTGACAATAGAGCGAATTATTTTCTTTTTGATTGGCGAATGTTAGTCACGTGATTGCTTTATGTATCTTCGATAGGATTTCATATAACAATATATACACATACTCAAGTCTCGATATATGTCGAATCGACTTTTATTGTATTTTACGTGTTTCCTCCATCGCTAATAAAAAGGACAGCACTAACATTTGGAGAGTGGGGGAAATTACTAGTAACTGCCAAACGTGTTCTTGTGCTGACACCTGAATTCTTTTCGACTGGTTAAAACATTATCATCACATTGCAAACAGCGTGAGTGGCATAGGTGCAATGCAAGCGTAATAAATAAATATCCGTAGCAAAAAAACTTCTTTGAAGTCGTTTTGGTATAATATTAAATAAGAAATAATATAAATTACAAATCTTCATATAAAAATACTGTTATGAGTCAACAATTCACAATAATATACTGTACTTTTTGCACAGACTTGTCAGAGTCCTCACTTCGCGTTCCGTCTTTCATAACTGAATCCAGGGCAGCAGTGGCTCCAATCACGGTGTGTAGTACACATCAATAATATCCATATAGTGTCATATCCATATAGTGTCTTTATCCACTCCGTGGGTTAATCATCACCTGTTCCTTGTTTCCGGATTTCTGGTACTTTCCATATCCAAAAGAAATTTTCGATAAAATTCGTCAAACTGTTCCTGTTCACGGTCCACCGGGTCTTCGATTGACAAGTCCAAGAACTGTGTTGCTTTTTGCCCTGATCTGTTCCGATGGGCTTTTTTGGGATCACCGTTAGGTCTAAAAGCAACGTACCAGTCTGTACGCTCAATATGGGCAGGTTTAATCTCAGTCCAACGTGATTGCGTTAAACGTTCTGTAAATTCACACGAAATTCCTCCACCTTTTTGTTTTCTCTGTAAGAAGACATGAAAAGATACAAAAAAAAAGAATAAAGATCTTTTATTTTATGTATTTTAAAATATCCTATGGCAAATCAAAATCAAAAACAAAATCAAATCATTGAAACTTAAGTCAGTGTGCACAAAAAAGTTTTAACTTAATAACCTCTCTACTTTGAACTCAGGGTCTAAAATATGTTTGAAAAAAAAAATATGAAAAGTGTTCACATCCTCTACACATAAATGTCAAGCCATCATGAAGGTAATTCAAAACATAGTTACATGCTGAAAATGTGTATTTCCTAAATGGAACAATTTAAATAATAAAACTTCTGAATTATACATTGTATAATATCTAAGTGAAACAATATAAGTTTGACAATAAACCATGCAGGACCAGTGACGACAATGTCAAAACATATACGTTCTGAGAAATGACAATACATTGTAGTGAATCGTTTGATGTACACGTAAGTAACTTCATGTCTTGAAAACGTAATGTTTAAATTGAGTGATTAATTTTGCCTTACATTCCATGATGCGGACATGAACTACAATGTCTTCGGAAGACTGAAATCTTTTGTCACTGTATCTTAGAGAGATGCTAAGATAGAAGAATGTGCTCCTCTCCTCACTTTAATTTTCATCAAATCTTGATATATTTAAACTCCTTAGTAACCGATCTCCGCATAAAATTAAATTAAATCTTTCCAAATTTGTGGTCTTATTACGGTCGCGTGAACGGACTGTAATATGTTTACTTTAAAACCATATAATTATGTAAAACTGGGCCTAAAAAAAAACTACAGTAGATTCCACAGAAACACTACACAGTCGGATATTGCCTCAGAAACACAAATTGCTACGTTCACATTGTCATGAACATCAACAATAAAATGAATTATCTGCATGTTAATGACGTAGTCATGGACCCAGAATGCCCGTTAATTTCAGTTTGGTGTTGTGACCTACGAAGGTCAAAATGTCTTTGAATTCAGGTTCACGGCCTGCACTCACTCCCGCTGAAAAGAAAGGTAGAAAGAGGTGACCAACCACTGGTCCCTGGCTAACGTCGAGCCCTCAGCCCCCATTCCACATTCTCTTGATTTTCACCCGTGAAAACGTAGCAATTCGTGCGTAATTAACTATTTTAGTCTAAAGGGAATGATGTATTGGGTTTTTTGTACAGACCACAATCCTGTGATCGTGGCTTACGAGCTAAATCCACAGAAACGAACAAAAAAGCGAGGGTATTTGTGTGCACACCAAGCTACATGAAATTGATTAAAAAAAAGTTAACGATATTTGATTCCAATAGTACAACGGATACATAGGCTTGTAGATAATTGTGAATTCGAAGTATAAAGATAGGGATATTTATTTGTGCGGATGATGGATCGACTTTGCCGCAGGACAAAAGTATATTCACAATTCATTATATTTCCGTGTATGTCGTAGGTACCTGCTTTTCATATATTCTTCTTTATTTTTCCAGCACAAAATAAGATAATTCCATCATTAAACAGTACAGACCCCGTTCGATCTACAATTGTTGTTTAGCCTACACGTTTGGGTCGGGAAATGAGAAAGCAGAAAAATAACTTCAAAATCTGTCGCAGATGTGGTTTGAATGCTGATCAATGGAGCCAATACTACTGATAACAAGGTCAATCTTTTCTTTTCCATTTCTATTTTATTTCGCAGTAGGGGTTGTTAGCCTTGATAGGTCGTCCAACGGAAAGTTCAGTAGAGACACTGATCCTGTTAGTTGCCACCAAATATCGACCTTAATACATATATCAGTTTAGGTATATCATCAAAATCAAAACAGATATAAGAGTGCTGTTGAAAAGAATGACATTGAATCATTTTTCTTGCAACTTTGATTTCGGTACATAATATTGAAGTTAAAACTTTCATTTGAATTGCATGTTTTATAGCCGACAGCATGATGTAACCACGCGAAATTCAAATAGTATCCATGTAACCATCTTACACGTGTCGTTATGATAAGAGGTACCGGTACTT
>JZLH01S0031780.1:46187-58545 GCA_001188425.1 Eucidaris tribuloides
CTCACCCTGGGAGGGGAACCCCCTCCCAGACCCTCCCCAAGTAACGCCAATCAAAGATCACACCTTTTACAATTTACACACACAAAAACACATGTCTGCATGCATTCATCAAAATCGGCGCTCAAAACACACATTTCAAGGCAAAAATTTCAAATTTTGGACCTAGGATTTCGGTGCCCCCCTACAAAATGTCCAAGGCCCCCCCCCCCCAGTGCCCCCCACGCTGAAAAAATCCTAGCTACGCCACTGGTATGTAATCAGTCTTAGACACTTATACTGCATCAATAAACCACTAACAGTGAAGCTGTTATATCAAAATGGATGTATATGTCTACAGTTTCAGTCTAAAACACACAAACATAATGTTTAGTGTAAAATATACTTTTAGACTAGCAGTAAAATTACTTTTTTTTGGACTTAAGAAAAAAGAAAATAGATAACGGCATTTTGATTGGAAATGAAGGTTGGCAAATAACCTATTCAACCTTCTAATACATTTAATGTTATTTTTGCAAAATCATCGTGTCAGAACTTAGAGCAAATAGGAAAATGTAACCGTATTATATAGTTTAAAACATGTGTCTGTAAAGACACTATGTAACATTGTGGAAGCTGTATTTACAAATTGTGAAACTTTGCTATCTGACATATATAATAATGTTTAAATGGACAAATAGACACCCTAGAACACAAAACTTCAGATAGTTATGCCGTCACTTGTTAAATAGGTAAAGATAAAAATGGGCACATAAATTATTGTCAGCTGACGAACATTCTGCAACACAGCAGTTTATGGGGGGAATCTGGAATGGTCGCTAAATGATTTTTTAAAGCACTTAATGATCATTTTGAACTGCAATTGTTTAGGGCTTCATCTTTAGACCTTATCACAGACACTGGTAACATGGGAAATCGTGTAGCTCAGATTTTTGTTAAAACTGGAAACATTCTTATCCGATGCCTTTAAAGGTTAGTGACATGATTAGGAAAACTTGAAAATGCCCCAAGAACAAAATGAGTTGAAATATATACCAACTATACACTAGCAGGAGTGGATCTCCCACCTGGGAGGATTTGTCTGTAATTTGTTTCCTTAAGGAGAATCAAGCATAAACATAGGAGTATCTTAATTTTATCCGGTGACGATAAAAACAGCAGGTTGCCGTGCTACGAGTGATATTGACATTGTTTATTTTAGAATGAGTCAACGTTGGACTACAAGATTTTCACAGGAGAATCCTTGCATAGTTTACTTGATTCTAGAGTATTTTCAGCCTAAGTTGAGGACTACCCCCAATCATGTCATTTACCTTTAATATGCTGATGTGACGTAGATTCTATACACCAGAGACAAACCCATTTGCAGAAGTGTCTTGTTCCCGCAGGTGTTAGCTGCATAAGTTAATAGCATCAACAAATTAAGATCCCTTAGTGGAAACCCAGTCCCTTCCCTGCAAATGTAATCCAGACTTTACAAACCTGGAGTCTAAGGTGACTCATTGCCCACTTTATTCTGTAGTCGTCATTTGCATTTCTCTCAACCGTATACGACACTTACAATCTTTTTCTCGTAAAGATCTAAGATCAAGTCCCCCTATTCATTATTTCAATTAATAAAATTGAATTTCGCAGTTCTGTTAGAAAAACGCTAATATTTCATCTACCCTGTTCACAAAGCGAACCGACATCACAAAGTGATTTTTCCCCTAGTCCAATGCAGTTCAGGTATTTAGAGCCATACTTCGGATCTTTGTCGTGAAACTAATTCTCAGTTAATAGCTCGAGGATGGAATTTCACTGCTTTTGTCGTGAAATCGTGACTTAAACGCGAAGAACTGGGGCTAGATGGTAAATAATTCGGGATGGCCTCCGGTGATTTACACAGGCCAGTCACTTTAGAGTTCAAAGAGGGGGAATGGAATATACCGTCTGGTTACCAACGTGTCGCAGCCAGCACTTTTAGAGTAGGTGATATTTTACAATTCCTTCCACGCTTGTGATAACTTTTTAAGCGTGTTTCAAAGGTTCCAAGTATAAGAAACGGAAATGTCCCTAACAGAACTAATTTGAGTTCAAAATTTTTTTCGGAGAATTCGTGATGGTTCTTTAAATGATATTGAATGTTAAGACAGTCATGGAATTCTTGTGCCACGTTTTCCCCCTTTGAGTGAAGGTGACATAGACAGGAACAAGTAACAGAAGTTTATGACGCCAATATTTCCGAAAAGCTGCTGTGGTTTTTCATTCTGTTCTATTATTTTCTCCTCATTTCAGTCACAAAGGCTTTTCTAACAAGACTCCTAGAATAAAATACTACGAAGAACAACATTTAAGGAAGCTGACATTATTGGAAGCAGTCCAAAATATCTCAAGAATCTAAGAAGTAGAAGCACATACGAACATGTACACTGAGTGGCGTGTGTATCCGGGCTGGAATTAAATGTAAAACTTGACCAGCTGAAGAGGAAAGGGCAGCTAATAGCAGCCATGAATAAAGTATAACCACGACAGAAATTGAACGCATATACATGTTAAGCTCCGTAACAAATTTGCTTATTACGTTGATTTTTTTTTATCTTACTTAAATTGACAAGGAGGATATGTTTGACTACGAATCTTATAAACCACAAATACCGCACTTGATTCTATATTCATGTACACCAAATAAGGGATGTCTTCCAATCTTGCTATTCCCCTTCAATTAGAACAAGGTTAATCTTACTACAAACCGATATCCTGTAAACTAAACAGTATAAAGTGAGACTATAAATATATATATATATAGACATATATATATATTTCTTTATTTCTTGTATTTATTCTTTCGTTTATTTATGATTCTCACATGGAAGCATTAGTTCTTATTAGTACTATATCTTACAATATACATGTATATACACACATATATATACATGTATATATACATGTATATATATATATCATATATATACATATACATTTCGTATTATATATACACACACATATACATTTTATATTACACTGTACATATATATTTCATACTGTTGAATTTGAATCATATATCCAGTTTGATAATCAATAAAAGTGAAACCGGTCACTGGATTTTTATTCTGGACTCCGTGTTATTCATTTTATGTATTCTTCTATTTATCTTTTCACCTCGTTGGATTAAAACAACAACTGTTATTATCATAATTATTTCATATTATATATACTACATATTTCATATTATATAGACATATATATTTCATATTCTAGATATATATATGTATATATATATATATATATACCTATATTGTCAACTGTGGAATGAGTCATTATTTTTATTTTAGACATCTTCATTTGATGTTTCTGTTAGCTCCGACCAAACACATTTACAGGAAATATTGGTGTCACTCATTCATCCAACCATCGAGGTAGATGATCTAACTTAAATTATATAATTTGAAACACGTTTTTCTTCAAAGCGAAATACGAACAAGGGATCATTACCCATACTATTTGCTCCTTCTATATACATGCAATTTAACGCTTGTTATCATGCACAATATTGTGTAAACATCGTTTATTAATTGCATTCATCCCTGCTCCCCAACAACCACTTCGCTTTTTCAGGCTCTGTGGGAAGAACTTGAGAGCGGAAGGAGCAAGTGGTATTTCTGACACGCTTTGCACAATGGATTGTTCCTTTGAGGTGACCATAAACCATAACAGACCTCTTTCCGATTGTGGAGATTGTGAGGACCCGACCTTGGGACTTGAGAAACAAGCCGCTGCCTTCCAGCCTTTATTATTCATAATTATTCCAACAAGAAGCTTACACGCAGGGCTAAAAGAAAAATTGCCCAGGTCTTCCCCTCCTTACGAAGCTCATAGCTTTCGTAGTAGTCTCCGCCCAAGACCGTACTTTGTAAATTAGATTTCCAAGCATTTTTCTGGAATCAAACTTTACAAGACCTTTGATCGAACGGAAACGCTGTGTGGAATATTCAATATCAATGCATGGTACAGCACCGTTTCGTGACGATTAACGATTCATCTTGATGGTGAATTTTTCAAATTAGCTTACTTTTATATATCGTTGCTCAGGTGACAGAATATCTTTAAAATTTTAAACTTTTAGCTGAGCCAATAAACATGACTGCCTTAACTCTGTGAATAATATGATACACCCGGCGACAGTGGCTCAATGCTTTTAGATTTGGGATTTGGAAAAAATAAAATTTGGCTCCTTATAGCTACGAGATTACTTCAAAACCATTTATTTTTCACCAAGAAGTGTGATACAAGGTTTTGTCACCCAGCAACGATATGATTATATAGCATCTCCAACAATACTGAAAAGAGAAAATTGAACATTATGAAGGGAACATTGTGTTCTAATTAATGTCAAATTATTGACGCTTCCACTTAATCCGACAGACAAAATAGACCAAAAGGATTCTGTCACGACAAATTGAGTGCACAGTACCATCCACCTTGAACAAACTACCTGCTATTGACACAATTATACTATACATGAAACACTTCGGCAACCGGCTAAAGCAGTTTCTCCGACTAATCTTCACACAATCTGCCCACCAACCAGTTGTGTCTATTATGAGACAACCTCACTGCCTTTGCGTAATTGTTTGAATCGCAGAAAGCGGAAGAAATTCATCATCGAACAACGCCGACCTCGGAAACACCTGTTACGCCCAAAAAACTCGGTTATGATTGAGAGCACAGTTCTCTAGAACACATCACTTTTCACCATAATCAAACACATACCGAAGAGAGCCGCCTTGTCCAACGTTGTATACAGTGCCTCCATACACATTATCACCGAAAACAGACTCTGTGTAGTCAACTTTGAACTTTGCCAATAAGGAAAATATTGGATGGATGTTTGATCCACAGGACAACTACAGGAAACATGAGGAGACAGTTAAAGGGCGTGTTTCATCCGACAATTCACTGTCACCACAACTAACTTACTCGCAAATGTAAAGTGCCTTGCAGTATCTCCCAAAATCTATGGTTGTTAAACTAAAAAAAATCTCAAAGAAAGACAGTAAACATTTCTGTGCTACGTGAATGTGTCAGTCGTTGGTCAAAATAATCAGCATATAGATCTGAGAATGGGCGAGCTAATTTGTTCCCTGTTTGTCACATAATTACAAGTGTTATCCTCTCATCATGACGGAGATTATATGTGTACAAATATATAAATATAGATAGATGAATAGATAGATAGAGATAGATAGATAGATAGATAGATAGATAGATAGATAGATAGGATACAAAGGAAGGGTTGATAGATCCACAGATAAATCGAAGCATGTTAAAAGACGAAGAGGGTTTGATAGCCAGTGGGTGGATGTATGCATTTGTTTATGGGTGGAAATGAATGAATGGAGAGATTACGAATTCGTTAAAAAAAAAAAAACGAGGAGAAGGAGAGGGGCTATACATGGATAAGAGGTTTTGAGGGGGTGTCTTTAGCCAGCTCAGTTCGTATGTGGAAATTACTGATCAGGTGAATTTTGTTTTAATTAGAAATGATTAGTTATTCCAAAGGTGCTTTCTGATGGACGTTATTATGTTAAACATGACTAGTTACTGAACGGTGGGTATCAGAGTTAATGGACAAAATAGAATAACTGATTGTGGCCTTGTTCGAAGGACCTATGAAAATCTCACTAGCAATCGCGTTAGCGTTTAGCAGTCTGTAGCACCGTCGACACGTAACTCAATTATGTCATCATCCTAGTTATACACGCAAACGTTACTCTCACAATATGCACCTTCCCCAGGACGACTAGGTGAAGAAAAGCCTTGAAAACAATGACCTCATGTCCGTCCGGCGGGAGACAGCCCAAGAGTACACGATTAGCGGGTATAATTGATGGGTGGTCAGTTTGATTTACATTACGTAATGCTGCCGTGACCTGAAACAAGGACACGGTGTGATTTATGCTCGCCACTTAATGACAGACAATTATGTGCTCGCGTCAAGATCGTCGCGTGGCACTTCGTGACAGATCGACCACAATCTTATCAGTCCCGTGGGGGGGGGGGTGTTCGACCATGGACAGTTGGTTAGAAGAGTACGTCTACCGCATAACTCACAGCAGGTACTATCCAACCTGGGTGTTTCGTAATCAGTACGGTTTGTGCCTCATGTGGAGCAAGGACAGTCTTCGCCCCTGGTTTTACAACTGCCGTAAGCCGAGCACGTGCGCAATGGATATCGCGTACGGTACTCATCCAGGCGCGCGTAAGACCAGTAGCTTAGTAACGAGATAACCTCACAGCCACAGCAAACATAACGGACAACATAGACAGCATGTTATCACACACGGTGCTGCTCTCAGTGACCATAGGACATGGGCGAACTGACTAAAAGTTAATAGGAAGACCTATCAGTTTAAAAGCCCAGTAAACTATATGTTCGATAGGAACCACCAGTGGCGGATCCAGAGGGGGCGCCCCGGGCGCGCGCCCCACTATTTTCGCCGGTATTTTTTTTTTTTTTGGGGGGGGGTGGATATTTTCACTGGATTGGTACAATGTAGTCAATTTCATGGGCTAGTCAAAACCATATTGCAACTTACTGTCATGGCCCTTGTGTTCGCACAAATGCATATTTCCGGAGTTCCAGGGCGCGCAAGTCGATTGGCTGGAAAGTTGCACCACTTGTAATCGGGAGCAGTGCAGTGACCAGTGTGGAGATGTTGCACATCATTTTTTTCTCGAAATTTTGTGTTTTTTGTAACATGCGTTTGTCCGTCTCTATGGCAAATAAATTGTAAGTAACAGATCGCGAGAGAAAGAGCCAACGATGCGAACGATCCCCGAGATTATTCTTCACTCAATGAAGCCCCTATCGGGCGCCATGTGCACAGCATTATCATTCTGGTCTGCCTTGGTCATGTACGTGTTCACTGAAATGTATAGGTCAGACATATTTGTATTCAATGTAAACTAACTTTTACACGTTCTGTTAAATTCAGGGGCATATCCAGGGCGCTTCAATTTTCGCCGAATTATCAAGTCTGAGCAAAATTGTACGTATTTTCAATCACCAGTTGACCCCACTCTGCGTGCGCCGGTGTGCCGTGTATATAGCTACATGCAGCCTAAGGAGCGGAGATTTTATGTGACGAGGGGGGGGGGGAGAGAGAATTAAAAACCGAAGGCGAAATAAAAATACCTTCGCGCTGGGGAATAACGCCCCGAGGACACATATTTATGGTTAAAGAGTGGAAATTGTGACGTTAAAACCCGGCCCCCTCACCCCCATTTTTGATGTTTGATAATCTAATTTCATCACATTTATCCTAGTTTGCCGATTACAAAATCTATAAAAAAAGCCAGTAAAATCGAAAAAAAAAAATAGTTCAGTATGTGTCTTTTATTCATTAAGTTACAGTGATTTACGTGAGCGTTTTTCTTCTAAAAGTGCTCTCAAAATGCGACTTTTGAACATGATTTTTTTTTAAAAAGTCCTTACCGTGGGAGGGGGGTTCCCCCCCCCCTCCCACCGCTCGGTCGCTTCGCTCCCTCGCCGCTGGCGCCCCCCGTATTTCAGAATCCTGGATCCGCCCCTGACCACTGTCATGGTGATTTGTTAGATAAACTTTATATCAACAGAGTAGTGCTGCAATTCTGGCTGAAATTGCGGCCATTCTTGCGTCTTAGTAAAAAGATATAATAAATGGACTTTTTATATCACACAATCTAAAAAGTCCCTGTACACATTATAGAGAAATGATGCAACGCCACATCTTCAAGTCAACTGTCGATATACAGTTATTGAGCAGTGTATTTTGAACCCACGTTTATTCGTCTCAAATCTTGAATGTTGTTATGTTACATTATTATCTAATTAATACATGACTTGAAACGTGTGCACTATCGAACATTATTGTTATAATGCATATTGTTGTGAACACAATTTTACCGGACGTGCATAGAGTCAGAGTAGAAAATAAATGAAAGGCTTTGTTTGAGAGCCCTGACATTTCTGTGTTTCTGTTTAAAAATGGCCATCTTATAATGGTATTCAGAACATTTTTCTATACATAATATACATTGTTTAACGTTATGGAAACCGAGCTTAAAAGATTGTAAAACTTTAATATCAACCTAGATAATAGTGTTTGAAACACCCAAGAGCACAGAACTCTACATGTGGATAGTTATGCTGTCGCTAACAAGATGTACGTGAATTAATGTCATGTTGACAGCAATGCTATAACACACTACTCCCTGGGGGAAACTGGAATAGTCGCTCATTTCACCTTTTAGAAGCACTTAATGATCGTTTTGAACTACAACTTTTTTCGGTGCTTCATGTTTAGACCTTGTCAGAGACACTGGTAGGAGAGAAATCATGTAGCCCAGATTTCTTAAAACTGGAAAACATTGATACACGATGTCTTTAATACCATATATTTTATCATAGCATTAGTTTTATTTTTTCACCACCAATAACATTGTTACTGCTGAACACACACAAAATTAAAATAATAATAATACGAAAAATAAGGATAAATAGCATTATTAAACACACGTGAAAGCAAATTTCATGAATCAATATGTTTGAATTAACATGAATTGTAATCGTTAGCACAATTTGTACTTGTTTCGTAAAAATTTTACCTGTACCTACAGCCATGTACCTAAGGCAAAGTCCCATCGTGCGTCTGATATTGAATTAAGCGAGTCTTGATTAAATTTACCCACAAATTAGTACAGGTTATTTCCCTCTAACTCGATAAAGTATAACATAATTTCCAGGATTATTGCTAACTGAAGAGAAACTGGTTTCTAATACGATGTGAAAGTCTTCCAGGGCAGACTGAGCCCATAAGGCACCGAGCGGTCTGGCCGTGGTGTCATGGCTTCTCAAACCTCCGCAAATTTCAGGAAATTTAAAGTGAGCACCGCGAGATGACGCAGGCGCGGATTACCCTGGACGAATCCAGCCCCGTTTCCTCCCGCCTCGTGAACCCGCCCTGAGACAGGCAAGCACAGGGTCTACGTACATGAACTCCCTTAGTCCCATTCATGCATTCTACTGAGAACACCGAGTCAACTACTAGTGAACTGCTCTATAGGCGAGTGAACCACAAGGATGGTATCCCCCACCCTCCTTCCCAGTTTGAACAGTTCCTCAAATTGTAAGTCAGAGTTATTTTTTTTAATACTTGACATTTGGCCCCATGGAAGACCAGTTGCAACAATAATCGTTGCAGCTGAATATGGGCTACCAGCTCTATCTTTTGATTATCTGCATTTTGTATTATGCTTTGTATATATCTTCTGTTTATACAGAAATAAAACCAAACCAACCATATTTGTACTTAAAACGCAATTTTATGTTTTAAGTTTCGTGAGAAGACAAAAACTGAAACTACTTCAGTATAGACATATTACATCTTCCAACGTATCGTGACATGCTGTCGCCCAGTGCATGATACCATAGGCCTTTATTCTGACGGATTTGTTTCATTTAGCAAACATTTGAATTCACATTCTAGTTCCAAATGTGATAAGAGTGAATACACTGCCGAATAACTGTTACATAAATAGGAAACGGCATAACTTTGAACTCGTGTCAGATCTGGCAGAAATGTGTACTTGGAGAAAGTTGACTTGTCCCCCATATATCCTAATTGAGTTACGGTTAAAGATAAACACTTCATGTGCTTATACCTGTGCTGTTAATGAAAATACCACACAATTTCCCGTTTAATTACAGAGAATTAAGATTGCGTACAGTTTAATAGAGGCAACACATTGCACATAATCAAGGAAAAGTGATAAATCATGGTAATAAGTGCACGCATGAATGAAATGCTAATTGATCCACATCCACGACTTGAATATCCGCCGATATAGTAAGATAAACTAGTTTCTAAAATATACCCAAACACCTATTTGTAGCAATCAACGCATTGCTCTTTTTTCTAAACTTGATTTACAACCGCAGCTTGCATCTTACAGGTTGGTGAACCCGCTTGATCTCAATGGCGCTACTAAATGCCGATAATTAAATGCTGTTAAGAATACATGTACATGTATTTCACATTAAATAATATATTTAGACATTGCGAATTGCGTTCTTCTCCTGAGCTCGTAATACAGCATTTAGTAGAACCCCTTTATCCGTATTTTCTCTCCTTTTTGTATTTTTATATCTGACTTCCGAAGTAACCTCACACCCGTTTCCCCCAATAAAATGTCCCCTTCCTCTGTCAACTTCTAAAAGAGAGCTACAGTGTTGTGAACATTTTCTTGGCTAACACAGATTTTGCTTCACAATGGTTGACAAACAACCGTGATTTCACTGTTGATTTGACGACGTTGTCTCTTTGAATAAATACATGAGGCGCCTACAACCCTTTCTACTCCAGGAGACGAAAATATCACAGGGCGAGTGCAAAACATGCATACTCAGTTATAAATCTATACCCTCTAAGCTATGAGCTTGAAACATCGCACATTTGTAAGGAGATAATTGATTTATTGTATCATGAAAGCCTAATTCGTGGATTCTTCAACGTTCGATATTTTTCTCTTTTTCTCTTTCTGTCAAGGGCATCAACAGCTCCTCAAACGTGTATAAGAACTATTAAAGGTATTGGCTGACATTTACCACAGTTAAAAAAATCTGAGCCACATGATTCCCCATGCTACCAGTGTCTTTGATGACGTCTAAAAATGAAGCCCTGAAAAAATTGTATTTCAAAATGATTATTTAGTGCTTTAAAAAAGTGAAAATCGTAAGTTGACCAGATTCACTTGCCCATTTCCTCCCATAGACTTACTGTGTGTGTACACCTAGGCTATTAAAACTCGCCCCGAGTTTTAATTGTTTAGTCATGCATTACTTGCCATTGGCAGTGTAACCTTCCAAACTTTTGTATTCTAGGGTGTTTATTTGTCCATTTGAACACTACTATGTAGCTCAGATATCAAAGTTTGACAATTTTTTAAAATTGAAGCTCCACAATGTTAGCCTATCACTTTAAGACTCTTTGGGGAGGGAGAAGAGCAACATAACGGTGGTTTATCTCCCTTCAAAGATAGGGAATTGTGCCTCAAATCGCGTTTTGGTTTACACACTCATGCTCATAATTATGGAATATTTTGTTGATACTTAAGTTCTTTCTCCTATATCGTCCAAAATTTTCAAGACAAGTATTTATTTCACAAAAACGCAGTATGTGAAGCAATTTTGGGGCTTTCATGAGATGACTAAAGTAAAAACTAAAATACGTTTGAGCGTAATAAGAATTAAATATTTATTTATTTATTTTAAATCCACCAAAAATCATGAAATAACATCAGAATTGTCTGTTACAAGTCTAATAACGCGCGTAACCACCACGTGACTCAACAACAGCTCTGAATATCGCCATTTTTAAACACAGGTTTTAGGGTCGAGTCGGACGCAAAAAAAATGCTCAGCATTCCTGAAATACTCAGATTATAATTGTTTCACCTGGGGTGAGCAAATATTAATCCCAGATCCGTTCACGGAAAATGGCAACTCCTAAAATGTCTCTAAAATATTCCATCATTATGAGCATGAGTGTATTAACTTTATCTTCTATCATAGTCAACAGAGATTAAAAAGTGAAACAAGATGGAGGGTAAGCTTCTTATATTTGAAGTTCTGATCCCAACGTGAGTGCATGGGGCAATAATACGATGTCCCCTCACTTTTGAATGGGGTATCCTCTCCTGTTAACACCCTTGCTTCCCATATATCAGTTTAAGTTTAGAAAATAATGGGATACACGGTCAATTTGACTTCACCCAAACTGCCCTTTGAGGACAGTCGAAGTATCTAGAAAAGTCTCATCTGGACAATATAGGATGATACCTAACAAACAAGTTTCCTTAGCTACATAACTACAAAAGCTTACTTTCAGTTACAAATATACTGGTAAAAATGAACGAGCAGTGATTCTATAGCAGTCACGTGTCATTAACATTCCTATATGTCGTTAGGCGTACCATTTATTGTACATGCAACCACTTATATCCTTGAAAGGTTGGTGAAAAATGCTGTCCACAGTTTGCACACCTTGTGGGAAGATATTTCACGCATTTGCACCATTTTCACCCTTATTTGTGTACACTGTCTCCACACGGTATAAGTAGCAAAGTACACACATTTATGTAAAATCAAATCCGTATGGATAAAACGTCGGTTACAAGTATGTAGATAATTTTGACATACTTTCTAGGAGTGTCTCTGCAGATTTGGTACTGTATAAACTGTAACATAACATTAAATACCATTCTGTAACATTCAATTTCTGTTATGACTCGTGTTCGTTTAATCCTGTGGCTGCTGTATTTCCACCAAAATCCCTGGATT